>QKRW01000097.1:0-60593 GCA_003260565.1 Monilinia fructigena
CATAGAAGCATAGTCACAAAAGTCAAATGGAATAAATTCACCAATTGTAAAGATCAAAAAAAATTCCATTTGAACCCTTCGAACCTCTGGACCATTGGATGATTAGATACCTTGTTGATTTGATATGAGGGATAGTGAGTGAGTGGTGAGGGGTGAGTGGTGAGTGAGGTGAGTGGAGTGATGGTGAGTGAGTGGGTGAGTGAGTGGAGTGATATCAATTCAATCATCATATTCATTCATTCATTCATTCATTATTCATTCCCTTCATCACCTGGGCATGAATGGAACAGACAACCTGGGAACCTTGAAGTACTGGGTACGTACCTTGCACGGTAGAGACGGTACGTATACGTAAGACGTAATACTTATTTATTTACAAACATTCAATATGACAATATGCAATATACAATATCAATATACAATATATACAATATACAATATACAATATACAATATACAATACAATATACAATATACAATATACAATATACAATACAATAACAATACAAATTACAATGTACACAGACAGATGGATCCTTCATCAAACGTGACCAGGCCTGACCTCGGATTTTCTACTCGCTCTATCTACTTATTATCTGTCCATCCATCCATCCATCATCCATCATTCATCCATATAGCTGTAGCTGTAGCTGTACTTATTATTTACCTTCGTACGAGTTCATGCGTATTGATTGTTCTTCTTTCCTCCCGCACCACTCATATGATTCATAATCCATCGTTGCTCCGGCAAATCATAGTGACAACACAGAGAATTGATTTACCTAGTCGGGTATTACTTATATTACTTGTATTCCTTATCAGTGTATGGACCAACAATCATCCAGAGTTCGGGATGTAGTCCTAGTTCCAGTCACTTTCCCATTCACTTTTTATTCTTGTTATTTTGACTTTTGATCGTTCGGCGCTACTTTCTCCTAGTCTTCTGTGATCTTCACGTGCATCAACCTTATCGATAGATCTCACAGGCAACTAGATCCATTATTGGCTTAGTTCCTGAATATTCGAAACGCTCGGTCCTCTCTAGTTACTCGACTCATATATTTTTTTCTCTCTCTTTTTTTCCTTTCCTTTTTTCTCTGGGAGAAGGAAACTTCAACCCGTCGACTGTACATTTGATTCAAGAGATTTGACTTCCGTCAATCATCCCAATTATTATCTTCGTACTTCAAACGTCGACTATTTCTTTGTTGTCTTCTTCATTTTTTCTCTTTTCTCTCATCTTCATACCCCTCCTATACTTTCCCTCCCCGCATACTTCTCCAAGATGTCTCCTCAAGCAAATGAGAATCGAAGCCATCTGCTTCGGATTTCTTGGCACCAGCCAAGCAAGTTTTGGATCCCTCCAAGGCTTTGGTCTCAAGAATATGAATCTCAAGATGTCTCAGCATCAATGATTTGATCGATTCCAAGAAACACGGAGGTTTAACCTACAATGATTTCTTGATTCTCAGGTTATATTGGATTTGCTGCTCTGAGGTCGTTCTTGACTCTCCAGTCACAAAGCGCATTACTCTCAAGACTCCTTTCGTTTCTTCCCTATGGATACCGTCACCGAGCATGACATGGCAATTCACATGGCTTTGCAAGGTGGGGTTATTCATCACAACTGCTCTGCCATGAGCAGGCTGAGTGGTTCAAAAGGTTAAGAGATACGAAAACGGTTTCATCCTTGATCCGTCGTCCTCAGCCCAAACGCAACCGTTGCGGAAGTGAAGGCTTTGAAGGAGAAGTGGGGTTTTGGAGGTTACCCAGTTACTGGTTCGTACTCCCTTTTCTTTCTCTCTTCCCTCCCGCACCTTGACATGATTATCAAAACATATTCAAATAACTTCGTTCATCCGATTGACCGCAAGGTCGTGGGGAGACAATTATTCTTTATGACTTTTGGTGTACTATCTTCATTATTCACAAACCATCATTTGTCTGCAGCCGCTAACATGTCTGCACAAATAGAAACCGGAAAACTGGGCTCCAAACTCGTCGGTATCGTTACAAACAGAGATATCCAATTTGAAGATGATGATAGCGCATCAGTCGCAAATGTTATGGTTACAGACTTGGTCACTGCTTCATATGGTACCGAATTGATCGAGGCCAACGCCATCCTCGCAAAGTCTAAGAAGGGAAAGCTTCCAATCGTTGACAAGGACGGAAACCTCGTTTCGATGATCTCCCGATCTGATTTGAACAAGAACATACACTACCCATTGGCTTCCAAACTCCCAGATTCCAAGCAATTGATCTTGTGCTGCTGCCATTGGTACGAGACCTTGAAGATAAAATTCGTCTTCAAAAATTGGTCGATGCTCAATTGGACATTGTTATCCTCGATAGCAGTCAAGGTAACAGCATGTATCAAATTGAGATGGTTAAGTATATCAAGGAGAAATACCCTGATCTTGATGTCATCGGAGGTAATGTCGTTACTCGTGAGCAAGCTGCTTCATTGATTGCCGCTGGTGTTGACGGTTTGAGAATCGGAATGGGTAGCGGAAGTGCTTGCATCACTCAAGAGGTTATGGCTGTTGGTAGACCACAAGCTGCCGCTGTCTACAACGTCAGCTCATTCGCGGCTCGCTTTGGCGTTCCATGTATGGCTGATGGTGGTATTCAAAAATGTTGGCCATATTGTCAAGGTCTTGCTCTTGGTGCCACCACTATCATGATGGGTGGTCTTTTGGCCGGTACCACCGAATCTCCAGGTACTTCATTCGTCAGTCGTGAGGGTAAGCTCGTCAAGGCATACCGTGGCATGGGTTCCATCGATGCTATGCAAGACAAGAAGGCCGGTTCCGGTTCCAAGGACAGCCAAAAGAGCAATGCGGGTACTGCTAGATATTTCTCTGAGGTGACAGTGTCTCGTAGCTCAAGGTGTATCTGGTGCCGTCGCACACAGAGGGTATGATATTCATTGACACGATTTTCTCTTCCAATGCTAATGTTTCACAGTTCCGTCACAAGTTTGTTCCATACCTTGCCGCAGGTTTGAAGCACTCTCTCCAAGACTGCGGACAAATCAGTCTTCAAGCTCTTCACGAGCTGTGGAGAACGGTACCACACGTTTCGAATTGAGAACCGCGAGTGCTCAACTGGAAGGTGGTGTAAATATGGAAAGTTACGAAAGAAGCTTTATGCATGATGTTCTTAGATGATGGGTTATAAGCAGCATTTCATCTGCTCATCTGGGCGGAGATCTGGATCTATGGAGTTTAATTGGCGTTTAAAGTAGGACCAAAATTCTTGAATCTGGGTGGAGAAAGAATAAAATACATTGCAATCGCACATTTAAGACTGCCATTGATTTTTGATGTGAGATTTGATGCATATTATGATTATTCACTGGTGTTACTAGTAGTTGCGTTACAGTAGAAAGAGGCCTTCTTCCAGTGAAACCTAATAGGCAATGGCCACCGAGGTCTTCCTATTGTGAGGAGGAGGATGCCCTGTTATGGCTTAGCTTATAGTCACGTGATTTTTCAAGTATAAGATATATTTTAAATTCCTTCACAATTGATCCTTTTCATACAATCAATATCTCCTGCCATCAAAACTTATCACTCTTCTAATTTTCATATAAACTACTGGTTTTATCATCATTTTATAGCTATGATACGAAATACGATCTTCCTTCTTATCCTCAAGCGTCTTCTCCTTGACTCACTTCCTTCCTCTGCATCGATATATATCACCTCTCCTCCCGTTCTTCTTCCTTTATCAGTTTATCACTTATACGGAACGAGGATGATATGCAAGTGCACCGAGGAGGTAACTTCTTAATCTGATGTTCATTGTTATAATCAACTCTCAAGAATGTCGGGGCTTTCTTCATTGGAGATTGTATTTGGGGGGTTTTTTGACTTGTGGGTTTGATATCCAAGTGCACACTGGCTTGACAGCAAATGAAAAAGATGGTTTGACTTGAAGGTATCCCCGTTGATCTTGAAAGTTAAATCCCAGGCAATTAGTGGTTTGTTGGGATTTTCTATATGTTTTCCTTTTTCGATGAGAGGAGAAAGGTGTAGATAGGATAAGTTCGAATGAGTAATGACGCATGGTGTAAATTGTGGAATGGGAAACCATCTAATCTATCTCAGTCTGCGTGGTAACCCTCTCCAAGAATTAAGATGCGCAAAGTCAAGTTTATGGTCTCAGCTGATCTAACGCATGCCATTGTAGGTGTTATTAGGGGTTCAAGCACCGTGGAAGATCTCCGATTTGAAGGCTGTGAGCATCAAGGGGTGCAAATCGGCAGCTTCAGAGGCCACCTCATAATCTTCCAAAGTATCATCAGAAGAATCAACACGTACCTCACTCTGATCAAAGACGTGCTCGGTGAGCCAAAAACATGAACTGGTTGGGCCTACCGATCTCGACATCGTCATCAATATCATGTTCATAATCCACATCGCCCTTTCTCATTCCTAGAAACTCGCATCCTAACAATACGCCACAATCAGAGTTCGAGTTACCCTTCCAACGCTGGGCATTCTACTCCGTAAGGAAATCTTGCCGCGTATAAATATGAAGTCGCCGGTTCCTCTGCTATCCACAAAGTACGTTCGTAGGGTTCACGGCATGCGTGCTCGTTGCCGTCAATCCTTCCAGCAAGATAGTTGGCAGAAAAGATAAACCCGTTCCGTGGAAAAGCGCCATCCGCCCCCCGTTTGCATCGTTGGATTGTGAAGATCTGCTGGTTAAATTCTTGGGTGATCGAACTACCAGGGATTGAGCGCCGGACGGTAGAAATCCTGGCATTATCATATCATTCTTTGCTGGATTGGGGTACCCATGTATTTTGATGTGATATGTGATATTAAATCTAGACATCCAGATGTCATCCTATGTAGGATCTGGGCTATTTTGCTTCCGGATTTTATTTCTTGAAAATTGGGGAACTTTCCACTTTCAAAGTCGCTGAGATGAACCAATACAGAGGTCTTATGAAATACTAATGGTTCATCCGGGTTCCCGTGAGGTATGTTAAAGGCTGAACTGAGAAGTAGATTGATGGCCTGGTGGTTCGATTTGATGGCAGCGGAAAGCTTCAAGATCTGTTAGGGATGGTAGGGGTGCTGCAGGTTTAGGTGTCTAGAGGCTCATATTTCTCAAAGCATCGATCGTCGCTGCACCGTCATCATCGACACTTTTCTGCAGTTCAGATGCATCCTGCAACCCGGATATTCTGACAAGTTAATTAGTACGATCAAGACTAGAAATGAGACAGACTTTGAGGGAATAACTTACGCATCTCGCAACAGAAGATTCAGACACCGAATCTTGGTCAATATATAATGACCCGTATCTAGATTCTTGGCATCGACAAGCTGTTTAATTCTTTGGAGGTTGAGCTCCACCACGCAGCCACCTTTTCAATCAGTTTCGACGGGGATATTTTCCGGCTTTCATGTATCCGATTTGGTAGAGTGCGTATATGGCTTGGAGTTTGGGCTTTGCGGAATGAGTATTGAATGTGAGGTTTGCGATTTTCAAGCCTCTGAATACGTTAAGGCCTGGTGACGGATAAGGTGTTGGAAGGTCGTCAATTCTTGGAGCCGTGGATATGTTGAATATGGGTTTGGGATCGAGTCGTAGGAGATTTAGGTAGTGGGTTTTCAGGTTTGGAGTTGTTGGTGTTTGAGTTTGGTTCAGGGTGTTGCGTTGGAGTATTCATTCTTTCCTATACTCGTGCAAGAGACTATAAGCATTGTTTCTCGGGTATAAAATTAAATGCATGCATCAGTGACTGTAACCGTCACAGTGAGGTTCGAGTAGAATCTCCTCCCGTCTAAATGGTAAAAACAATATGAAACAGGCAGCAAAGAATTGGCCATCGCCAGCATATCACACACATCCTCCATCAAAGTCGGTGCATTCCAAATCTCTAGGACATTTCCATCTTACAATGCATAATCTCAAACTCGAACTCAAACCCAATCTCAAGATTTTTTTCGCAACTCCTAGAAACTGACTCAAAAGATTTGTGATCATAACTTCGCAGGTTGAGACATGTATGTTATCCAGTATCTTCTGTAGAATCAAAGAAGCGGTTTGGATCCTCATTATGGTGTTTCTGGGATAATGTCTCATAGGCATGTTGAGGTAAGTTCTGTTAGCTTTTATGAGTCTTTCAGTGGTGCGAATGTCTTTCTAAATTCTCTGTTTCTTTGACAGTTGATTCTTTGGATATTTGGCTGTGGGGGTTCGTGGTCACTAGCCAGTCTATTTATCTATAGAATGTTAGATCCGCTATTCGGTGTTGTGATAGAATGTAACGAGCCTTGAATAGACTTTCATTGGTATATCATACTCTCACTTTTACTCAGGCGGCGGGCCGTTGTTGAATCAGATTTGTATGTTCTTATTTGCGCAGAAGTTGTTCGCATGGGATTAGGTTGTTAACCAAGATGAACCATTGGCTTTGAGAAAATAAATCCTATGCGGGGTGAAAGGTATTGGGTTTGGCTGATTTTTATCTTGATTTTCGTTTAAGTGTTTGGGTTCTCGTCGTCCCATATCAGAGGGCCCCAAACCTAGTTTTACATTATGTCTCAAGAGCGTTGCACTGTGATTCTTTTGCATAGTTCTACTTGTTCTTGCTTAGCTTCCACACTTTTAGTCCATCGATTATTTCCTCGAGAGTACCCGGATTGTCAACTTATTATGATAGCGTAGTTGATATGGTTAGAGTTATTGAAATTTCAATGTTGCGATTGTTCGAAGGAAAAGCAAGATAGTCAGAACTTGAGTATTCTCAAATGGATATTTTGGCGTCCGCCCCGCACTTGATATTCATATGCCCTTTGCATAAGAAGCTTTGGGAAAGAGGGTTAGTCGAGACATTCGATTTCCTGCTGCACTATCACAGAAATAAGGACTCGAATGATTGTCCTTGAGCATTCACTTGGATATAGTCTGCCATGACAATCTCGTGTATCAGCATGGGTATAAAAGGCTTACATTTGGTTCACAGCCCAATAAATGACCTTTGCTACAACAAAGATGTGGCCTATGAACTGGAGGTTCCTTTCGAATAACTGAAGCTAAAGAATCGAAAGCTCGATGCGGGGGCGTGGAGTCGAGTGAATCAAGCGGTCCCAACAACCCACCTTTCTTTTTGAAGCACCTGCTCTTGTTTCCGACCTTCATATTAAGTAACTCGATTACTCCTCAAGCCACCACTTTCAACTTTCGCCCTCTCAATCATCTTCACAATATCCCAACACCCTCCATCAAAAACCACACCATACAACAACAACAACAACAACAAAGGCCACAAACACCAACCAGCAAAACCATGTCCTCAACCACCGAATCCTCACAACCTCCAATCATCCCCCTACTACACGGACCTCCAAATCCTCCAATCAACGCACCAAACACCACAGAACCCCTCCTCACCCAAGTCCACAATCAAATTTCCCTTTATCGCCAAGCCGTCCGATCGGGTAACGCTGTGCGTGCACAAGAGTGTCAGGGGAACATCGATACGTATGTGCGGGAAGTGGTTGAGGGTTATGAGAGGAGGAGGAGAGAATGGGATATTGTGGTTGAGAGGTTGGCGGAGGATGTAGGGGGACGCGTGGGCAGGGTGCTTTTGGAGTTGCTGAGTGAGATAAACGGGGGGAGGGGAGTGGGGCAGAGTCTGAGATGGATTTGGAGGGGTGGTGGGTGGGGTAGTGAGGAGGATGCAGGGTTAGAGGGTGGCGAGGAGGAATGTTGGGGATGCAGGGGAGTTTGGGGCATGAATTGAGAGGGGTTCGCTTGATGTTGTGGGATGGGTCTTTGCGTTGAAGTTGTTGCATACAGTTTGCCTGCCCAGTCTGTCATGATATTTGGTTTAGGCGAGATAATGGTTAATGGCGAAACGATCATGAATCTTCAAGACCCAACTCGTAAGAACACTAAAAGTCCTCACACTTAATCTAATAACCTCGACTACTGAGCCAAGACTGGCATATTCGAAGTTGAAGCACTCACTCACCCGTTGAGTTGCAAAAACAAGTCAATATGTCAAAACAAAATCACCAGCCAACGTCGATTTTGATCAGAGTTGCTTTTAAAGAACAAAAGGTAACGCCCAGTTTTATCATGTACATCAAATAGATCTATATATAATATATATATATATATACAAAGAATCTCAAGATATTCCTCTCATATTTAACCCCTCGCATTTATGCCTCGCACTCATCATCAGCATCGTCAGCAGAACTCGTGGGAACTGTTGCAGAAGAAGTGGCGGTAACAAAGGTAGTTGGCACGGACGTTGTTACAGGAGCGACCACGCTCGAAGCAATTGCACTAGACGAGACGATTGCGGAGCTCGAGGCAACGATTGCGGAACTAGTAGCAGCGCTGGTCTCAACAGGTGATACAGCCGTCGCGCTAGAAGAAACAGCAGAAGCAGTAGCACTAGCACTAGCAGTTGCAATTGTTCCGCTTCCAGACGAACCCGAACCACAAGTTGCGATGGCGCCTCCGGGAGCAGTGTATGTGCTGATGTTAAAACCGTAGTAGACATTGGGGATGTAAATACTTGGGTCGCTTTCGTTGTAGGCACCGGAAGTTTGATGGATGGACCGCAGGAATCGCCGCTGGTTCCTGTGATGGAAAGCTGGGCGCAGCCAATGTACCATTGGGCACCGCCGAGGGTTTGAGCACCGTGGAGAGCGAGCATCTCGGATCGGAGCTGTGGGTGATGGGTTAGCTTGTTGTGATGGAAAGGAAGATTTTGATGAAGATTACCAAGTATTCACCGGTGGCCATTCCGGTGGGAAGATTGAAGGTGTAGCTCATGTTTCCAGCATCCATTAGATTTGAGGCCCAGGTGCCGTTGACCTCTACATATTCATCGATTTTAAACCATTCACCTATGCCAGTGGCTTGGGATGCGTCATCAACAGGACCGAAAAGGTAGTGTTGGATAGGACCGGGATGGGTAGATGAGTCCCATTGCACTGTAATTGCATCTCCTTCCTTTGCAGCGGTGGTGTTGACACCGGATGGGACAACGTTTCCGTTGACGTTACAAGTGATGTCGTTGGATGTTACGTCGGTGACTGGGGAGTTTGAAGGCGGCATACGGATGGAGGTTTGGTAACCTGGAGAGACGCCATTGACCCAAAATTGATGAAAGTTCTGGTGCGCATTGACTGCTGCAAGGAGGGAAGCAACGATGATTGATTTAGAGAACATCTTGATAGGAATTTGAGTGGATGTGGTAGGAATAAGGATAAGCTTTTTGAAAATGAATGTGGCGGCGGATCACAGATCACACTTTGAAATGAATGTGTTTGAAATTGTTCAAAAGAATGAAAGAAACAACGACGACGAGCTAATAAGACTGCTTGAGAGAAGAAAGAGAAAAAATGAAGAACAACAAAGAAATAGTCGACGTTTGAAGTACGAAGATAATAATTGGGATGATTGACGGAAGTCAAATCTTGAATCAAATGTACAGTCGACGGGTTGAAGTTTCCTTCTCCAAGAGAAAAAAGGAAAGGAAAAAAAGAGAAAGAGAAAAAAATATATGAGTCGAGTAACTAGAGAGGACCGAGCGTTTCTGAATATTCAGGAACTAAGCCAATAATGGATCTAGTTGCTGTGAGATCCTATCGATAAGGTTGATGCACGTGAAGATATCACAGAAGACTAGGAGAAAAGTAGCGCCGAACCGATCAAAAGTCAAAAATAAAACAAGAATAAAAAGTGAATGGGAAAGTGACTGGGAACTAGGATCTACATCCCGAACTCTGGATGATTGTTGGTCCATAACACTGATAAGGAATACAAGTAATAAAGTAATACCCGACTAGGTAAAATCAATTCTCTGTGTTGTCACTATGATTTGCCGGAGCAACGAATGGATTATGAATCATATGAGTGTGCGGGAGGAAAGAAGAACAATCAATACGCATGAACTCGTACGAAGGTAAATATAAGTACAGCTACAGCTACAGCTATATGGATGAATGGATGGATGGATGGATGGATGGATGGACAGATAAATAAGTAGATAGAGCGAGTAGAAAATCCCGAGGTCAGGCCTGGTCACGTTTATGAAGGGATCCATCTGTCTGTGTACATTGTATATTGTATATTGTATATTGTATATTGTATATTGTATATTGTTATTGTATATTGTATATTGTATATTGTATATTGTATATTGTATATTGTATATTGTATATTGCATATTGCATATTGCATATTGTATATTGTATATTGTATATTGCATATTGCATCCATGGATATGTGATAAATAAGTATAACTTGTACGTCTTACGTATACGTACCGTCTCTACCGTGCAAGGTACGTACCCAGTACTTCCAAGGTTCACCAGGTTGTCTGTTCCATTCATGCCCAGGTGATGAAGGGGAATGAATGAATGAATGAATGAATGAATGAATGAATGATTGATTGAATTGATATCCACTCACCCACTCACTCACCCACTCACTCACCCACTCACTCACTCACTCACCCCTCACTCACCACCACCATCACTCACTCACCACTCACTCACTCATCACTCATCCACTCATCATCACCAAATCAAGGTATCTAGATCATCCCAATGGTTCCAGAGGTTCGAGAGGGTATCAAATGGAATTTTGACTTTGATCTTTACATTGGTGAATTTACTTCAATCATTTGACTTTTGTGACTTTTATGACTTCTATGACTTTTATGACTATATCACTTCTTTGACTTTTATCACCTCTATCACCTCTATCACTTCTATCACTTCTATCTCTATCACTTCTTTCACCCTTTCCTCCCCCTCTCCCCTCGTCTCTCTCACTCTCTCACTCTCTCACTCTCTCCACTCTCTCACTCTCTCACTCTCTCACTCTCTCACTCTCTCACTCTCTCACTCTCTCACTCTCTCACTCTCTCACTCACTCTCTCACTCTCTCACTCTCTCACTCTCTCCACTCTCTCACTCTCTCACTCTCTCACCTCACTCATTACTTCCCTCAACATTCCACTCATTTTCACCAACTTCATCTAAAAACCACCACCCACGCACTACCCAGTACCTACCCAATATACTACACCACACTCCAATACTACCTTCATCCCTCTTTCTCAATCCTTCCTTACTGGGTCCTTACTTACTTTTGACATCCACTTCATTCATCAACCAGATCACTCATATCACTCATATCACCCATATCACCCATATCACCCATATCACCCATATCACCCATATCACCCCATATCACCCCCCCATCCATGATCCCTTCACCTCACTTCACTCATCACTCCTCATCCTCTATCAAGCGATAACGATACGATACGATACGATACGATACGATACGATACGATACGATACGATACGATACGATACGATACGACATCCATCCATTCATTCATCCATCCATATACCAGATAGGTACTCAACCACTTTAACCTACCCAGGTACATACATACATACACACACACACACACACACACACACATACATACATACATACCCGTGTACCTTTCTACCTACCCGCCAACCACGATCCACACCCACACATAAACATAAACAATAATAACACAAATACCTTACTATACCATTACACCATCCCATAACTTAAAATACGGTACGCTACGGTACGGCGCCGATCAAATTATTCATCTACTATTACTTGGTACCGGCGCTTCCAGCTTGTTTGTTGAAATAATTTTTAATATTGGATGTTGGTGGCTGGGAAGGAGAAAAAAGAAAAAAACAGAGAACTTTCCACCTTCCACATTCCTCAGTCTTCACTTCTTCTTCTGATACCTAGGTAACTATAGGGACTAATTTGGTTTACCATATACCATTTTTGGACATTTTCATATTTCATAGCTGAAGGACAGTCAACATCACTTTACTATCTTCCCTTCTCTCCTCTTCTCTTCGTTGCGCTGCGCCGGACGCAAGGTTATTTCCTTCTATCACTCATACACTCCAAAGAACTTGCGTTCAGCCGTCCCAGGCACCCTGGATACTGTATGCGGCAGACATCTGAAGACTTATAGTGAATGATCGGTGATTTGGAAAGGATCTGCGTCTACCTTTTTTTTTTCTTTTTGGTGCCCCTTCTCTCTCAATCCTTTTCGTCTCATTGTCGTAATGTCGTACCGTCATCTATTGCGACAAACACAGTCTGATTCTACCGCGACCGGTAATCAAAATACGACCAAGAGGGCACCTTCAAACGCATCAACAGCATCGAGTGCCTATTCCAATTCTTCGAGTGCCTATGACTTAAGTCGCACAAGTACACTATCATCAACCGCCTCGAGTGGATACGGGAGTCACAGGAGAGGATTCAGTGAAGCTACCGGCATGTATGGTTCTTCGGAAAATCGCAATGGGAAAGGGAGTATCGAATCGAGTCCAGATAGCGCGTACCAAAATGTTAGGAAATCTTTGCGACCACTCCCTCAACCCCCAGGTCCGACTGCTCCAGAACGAGACAAAGCCCCAGTTCAGCATAATCGCGGAAAGAGCATCGATGTGATTAAGAGCAACTTTCAGCCGCATGCTCGCACACAAAGTGTAGATGTACAGAGGGGATCCATCAAGCACACTCGCGGGAAGAGTATCGATGTATCCAAATTGACACTGTTTGAGTCTCCTGACCAATCACCAATAAGCGCATCAGTAAGTCCTACACGCAGCCCTTCGCGACGTCCACCGATGGGCGTTCGACCCAATTCCATGTTGTTGAGTCGTTCCGATTCAATCAGCGTGGGAGGAGGAGCGCTCTCAAAACATGGTCCGCTACATTTACATACACCTCTCACGAGACCCGAGTTGCAAAGCTTCGAACGATCTTCAACGAGTCAGTTACGAACCCTCTCGAAATTTGCGCAATCCGCAACGCCCGACGATTTTACCATTACATCACCAGAACAAGAGGTAGCAGGGTTACACGGACGACGTAGATTGCAGCGTAGCGCGCTGTCGAAGGGCAACAATGGCACATTGAGTAAAGCTACGGGCTATGGTTGGGAGGGACGAAATTGGATGGAACAACAGCGACAATTTTTGCAAGCTTATGAGTATCTTTGTCATATTGGAGAAGCCAAGGAGTGGATCGAGGATATTCTTGAAACGAGAAATCCCCCCCACTGTACAACTCGAGCAAACCCTGAGAGACGGCGTGACATTAGCAGAGGTTGTGGAGGCATTGTATCCCGAGCGGCGCATACGGATTTTTCGGCATCCCAAGCTCCAAGCGCGACATTGGGACAATATTGCTCAATTCTTCCGATTCCTCGACGAAGTTGAACTACCAGAGCTCTTCCGATTCGAACTCATCGATTTGTATGAAAAGAAGAATATTCCCAAGGTCATATATTGTATCCATGCTCTGAGTTGGCTACTGTTTAGGAAAGGTATCGTGGATTTCCGAATTGGAAACCTTGTTGGACAACTGGAATTTGAGGATCATGAATTGGAAGAGATGCAAAAAGGGTTGGACAAGGCAGGGGTCAGCATGCCAAGCTTTGGGAACATGGGAGCGGATTTTGGAGTCCCCGAACCAGAACCAGAGCCCGAACCAGTTGAGACCGAGGATGAACGAATCGATCGAGAACTTGGCGAGAATGAGGCATTGATAGTGGAACTGCAGGCACAAGTGCGCGGAGCATGTATGCGAATGCACCTGGGGAGGAAGATGCAGGGGCTTTGGGATGCTGAAGACTGGCTGGTGGAGCTACAATCGATGATCCGGGGAGATTTTATACGACAGATTGTGGAGTATCGATTGAACATGAAGAGATTCGCAGTGAACCTCCAAAGCCATGCGCGTGGATTCTTGGTGCGACAAAGCCAATCGAGCCAAGAGAACTTTTGGAAGAGCCGTGAAGGAGATGTGCGAAAGATTCAAAGCCTATTCAGGGCCAAGAAAGTCGGGAGGGAAGTCCGTGAGGAGGTATGCATGATGCGATCCGCTTTGCAGCAGTCAGAATTTGTTGTCAAGGATTTCCAGTCTAGCATTCGTGGCTTTCTTGCCCGGAAGAACGTGGTAACTCTGCAGAAGGAAAGCGAATCTGTGGTTGTGTCGACCCCAGTCTTGAACCTGCAAGCTGCAGTGCGGGGTATGCTTCTGCGAAAAAAGATGATGGCGCAAGAAGAAGAAATGACATCCCTTGTGGTATCAAGCCCCGTCTCAGATCTACAAGCGGCAATGAGGGGTATGCTTCTGAGGAAGAAGGTGGGGGCCCAGGGAGAAGAAATGACATCCCTTTCGGTATCAAGCCCCGTGTCAAATCTGCAAGCTGCAGTGAGAGGCATGCTTGTTAGAACGAAGATGGCAGCACAAGAAGAAGAAGCATCATCTGTGGCTGTGTCAACCCCAGTGTTAAACTTGCAGGCTGCAATGAGAGGGATGCTTCTCAGAAGAAACATCTCCGATGACCAAGAAGAGCTTTATCGCGAAGAGCCTTCAATTACCGCGATACAAGGGTTTGCGAGGGCCTTGCTGACAAGAGACCAGATTGCCCAGGAACAGGAAGCATTGCATGCTTGCACACCAATCTGGGAAAAGCTGCAAGCTATTACGAGGGCGGGCACATTAAGGACTGAGGTATTCGACACACAAAAAGCATTAAAGCGCCATTCGGAAAGCATCTCGAATCTTCAAGCCTTCCTTCGTGCTGGAGCAGTTCGCCGTGAAGTCACCGAGACTTTGTCGGGGTTGGAAGAAGGCGAATCGTTGATACTGGAGCTCCAAAGCTTGATTCGTGGCATGCTCCTCCGCCGTTCGGTTGAAGATGACTATGACGCTCTTGTCGTAGAAGGCTCGACGATAACGGATCTTCAATCTATGATACGGGCTGGTATGGCAAGACAGAAGACGGAAATGATATTGGATGATCTCCAGGCGAACGAAGAAGAAATCATACAGCTGCAAGCCTTATCCCGTGCCGTGCTACTTCGCAACGACATTGAAGATGTCTTGGGAGAATTGGAGTCCGAGGAGGATGCCGTTGTTGCAATTCAATCAGCAGCCAAAGCTTCTTTAGTTCGGGCTGCTTATGTCGAAAAGCAGCGCTTCTTCAAGGAGAACATGGAAAAGGTTGTCAAGATCCAGAGCTTCGTCCGTGGTCGTCTGCAAGGAGAAGCCTACAAGAGCTTGACCACTGGCAAAAATCCCCCAGTCAATACCGTTAAGAACTTCGTCCATCTGCTCAACGACAGTGACTTCGACTTCAACGAGGAAATCGAATTTGAACGGATGCGAAAAACTGTCGTGCAGCAGGTTCGACAGAACGAGATGGCAGAGCAATATATTGATCAGCTGGATATCAAGATTGCCCTTCTAGTCAAGAACAAAATTACGCTGGACGAAGTTGTTAAGCATCAGCGAAACTTTGGAGGACACTCGGGAAACCTTCTTGTAAACACCTCCATGGCGTCAGGAAACCAATTTGATCTGAAGGCGCTGAACAAAAACTCGAGAAAGAAGCTCGAGTTGTATCAGCAGCTCTTTTTTAACTTGCAAACCCAACCTCAATACCTTGCCCGACTCTTTCAACGAATCCGAGAACAAGGCACCGCCGAGAAAGATTGCAAACGCATTGAGACTCTGATGATGGGATTGTTTGGATATGCGCAAAAACGTCGCGAGGAGTACTATTTGCTCAAGCTGATTGCCCGTTCCGCCAGGGAAGAAATTGAGCACTTTGCCTCGATCCAAGACTTCCTTCGTGGTAACTTCTTCTGGACCAAACTTCTCGCCAACTACACTCGTTCACCTCGTGATAGAAAATTCCTTCGCGATTTGCTGGGTCCTCTTATTATGGAAAACATCATTGAGGATCCTGCACTCGACCTCGAAAGTGACCCAATGCAAATTTATCGCTCAGCTATCAACAACGAAGAGCTCCGCACCGGGAGGCCGAGCCAAAGAGCATTGGAAATCCCTCGAGATCAAGCCATCAAAGATCCAGAAACTCGAGATATGTTTATCGATCATCTACGAGACTTGAGGGAAATTTCCGATCTCTTCATGCTTGCTCTAGAGAGTCTCCTGAATAGGATGCCCTATGGTGTGCGCTTCATTTGCCAGCAAATCTTTGAGGGCCTTTGCCAACAATTTCCCCAAGAACCCCAACAAAATCTGTTGCAGCTTGTTGGTAATTGGCTCTTCAGGTTCTACCTTTATCCAGCATTGACTACTCCTGAGTCTATGGGGGTAGTGGAAAGACAGCTTACTCCCTTGCAAAAGCGCAACTTGGGTGAAGTTGCCAAAGTTCTAGGCCAGATCTCTTCTGGACGGTTGTTCGGTGGCGAGAACATGTTCTTGCAGCCGTTGAATGCATACGTTGCCGATGCCATCACACGAATTACCGATATCTTTTCCAGTATCATTTCGGTCCCAGATGCGGAAAGCACATTCGATATTGACGAGTTCAATGATCTTTATGCACGAACTAAACCGACTCTATACATCAAGATGGCAGATATTTTTGCAATTCACAATCTGATATGCGATGATCTTGCACAAATCTGCCCAAATCGAGATGACGTTCTTCGGGAAATCATTCAAGAACTTGGTAGTGCCAAGAGCAATGAGTCTGAGATGTTGGGTGTATCCTCTGCCGAAATCCACATGACGTTGAACCCCAAACTCCATGACATGGACGACCCCGAAGCTGAAGTCAAAGCAATCTTCATGGAGACTAAGCGTTGCATCCTGTACATCATCAGAGTTCAGTCTGGTTCAAACCTGATGGAGATTCTGGTACGACCCATAACACCAGAGGATGATCAGAAATGGCACGAGCTACTCCGCGAGGAATTTTCGGCAGACAGCAAGACTCGCGGTGCATACTCCGATGTCAATACTTTGACGGATATCAAATCCATGTCATACTGGGAGCTGAAGCGTACTGCTTTGGAGAACATCATGAGGCTCGAACAACTCGGTAGAATCTCAAGACAAAACTTTTACCAGGATATTCTCAATGCTATTGCCGTTGATATTCGTACTAAGAGTCGACGTCGAGTTCAGCGACAGAGAGAACTGGAAGGCGTTAAGATGACGTTGGGAAATTTGGCTGAAAAGGCGGAATGGCTCGAGTCCCAAAGAAAGAGTTATGATGATTACATCGAACAAGCGATGATGACTCTTCAGAAGAAAGGGTATGACATCTCACTCCACGTAATCGATTGATTGCTAACTATTCTATTCTAGTAAAAAACGTTTCCTTATGCCTTTCTCCAAACAATACAACCACGAAAAGGAACTCGAGCGCACAGGTCGTACATACAAATTTGGTTCCTTCAAATACTCAGCTAGAACACTGTCAGACAAAGGGGTACTGGTCGCTTGGAAAGGATACCCCGAGCGTGAATGGGATAAGATTAATCTTACAATTTCCTGCGATCAAGTCGGTGTTTTCTCTATCGAGGGTAGCAAAGGTAGCATTGTCATTACAGGTGCTATGGCTCAAGTTCCTATGGACTCGCTATTGGCTGCACAATTCGCAAACCACCAGTACATGGATATGTTCGAAGGTGCAATGAGGTTGAATGTTAATCTCTTTTTACATTTGCTGTACAAGAAGTTCTACAGAACTGAATGATGAGAATTATGAAAATGGTTGAATACAAGCGCGACCAGGGTTGCAGGGGAAGAAATCACTCGAAAAAGTGAGCATGGGGCATGATTGATAGATAAGAATCCTATTCTAGTAGGAAATGTCTCTACTTATAGGCGTATGTTCGGTTATATGGCATGGGATAGGCGTCGCATTCCGCTGGGAGACTTGGAAAGTCCTATGGTCGGTCTGGGTTGAAACTATGGGTCTTGATACTGTGTATGTACATATTTACTTTCTCTTTTGGGGGACGTGGACGAAGTAGGAGACGACTGCTATGAATATCGATTGCTAGGAATATCATGAGATCATATAAATATGAATATTATTCTACTACTCCTTGCGGCTACCGTTTCAAGTAACCCGATTCATAATGCCCATAGTGAACCACGACCGCTTCAAGGTCATCATCGTACACGTGACTGACCAAATAGAAAGTGCTTCCAAATCGCAAGTGCGAAATAGATGCCACCATTTCGCGACTTCCCTTATGACAAAGACGTACAACGACAATGCTAGTTGGTTCTTGGGGAAGAGCTCGACCTTCTAAGGTTTGTTCTATTTCTGTCTGTAGAAAATAGATCTCCAATCACTTCAGTTTCCTATTTGCACAACTCATCTAGTTTTGTCCTCGGCGTCACATCGATCTTTCAATCTCAATTGTAACCCCAGATGCTTTGAAAAACGATCGGATGTTCAACCTTTTTCTAATCTTCGTTTTGCTATTAGACCTCGTAATAGCGCACTGCATTGTATTCTATCATTCTGCAACACGAATCAATCGATCTTCTACCACACAAACTTTACTCGATGAAGCTCAAGTTCCCCTTCCTCCCGTCTCTGCTTCTTCATCTCCACCAAGTACAGTGCATGCGACTCCGCAATGATCTCACCACAACGGCACCTGCTGAAGTGCTTCAACAAAATCTCGCGTGTGCGTTAGTCAGCTCTACTCTCTTTGCTTGCGAATCGATCAGTCCCGGTTTTACCTCCCTCCTCCCATCCGCACAAGCACCTTGCCTGTGTTATTCCTCGTCCATATGGATTCCGACAGTCTTTGACAAGGCAGTGCAGACGTGTGCCAGTTTTGCACGTACTGCAGTGCCGGGCGCTTATCCGGCATTTGTGAACCTGGAGGGATTTTGTGGAAATATTGGAAACATTAGGACGTTCAGACCTGCGACTACTTCTGCTAGTACGACTCCTACTAGTACGACTTCATCTAAAATAACTTCTACATCTCTAGTCCCGACGGTCTTCACCAGCGCGGATCAGGCTTGCTACAAAGCTGTTTCTTTGATTCAGCTCTGTCTTGGCCTTATACCAGGTTTCATGGCTTTAAGTCCTACACAACAAGCTTCATGTCTATGTTATGCAAGCGTTACCTCGTGGGTTCCGAAATCCTTTGATAATGCCGTTTGAGACTTGTTCGCAGTATGCACAGAGTGTCGGTGCTGTTACGGGATTGCTATCATCGATGAATCGGTTCGATGGTATTTGTGAGAGTATAGGAAATGTTCTGACAATAGGAAGAACAATTTCTGAGACGGTCCTATCTAATCCAATAACCTCGCCAGATTTAAGATCCACTCCTTTGCCCACAACGAATGTCCCATCACCAGCCAGTCTATCTAGTGCTGCAGGCTCAATCATCTCCACTATTTTTGCCCATTCCCCAACTCAAACGCGTTCAATTGTGATGACAATATCACTCATAACAATGAGTAGGTCCGTGATCACCACAACCTCAACAGCTGGATTTGGTGGGGCAGAAGATACAAATCAAGGTGAAGATGATGACCTGAGGGAGATTGGTGATCCGATGGTTATATTGATCAGTTTTGTTTTGTGCAGCATTGGCACTTTTTTTATGCTAGTTCCTGCCTTGAGCAGGAAGATTGCCAACGTCTTGCGGCAAATGAGAGCAGCGAGGACACCGAGGGGGATGATATAGTTCGTGTATGGCTTAGAACTTTGCGGTGGAATCATAGAGTGCGGGCTTCGGATGTAGCATATAGCGAATTGAAATGTTATATTGGCATGAGCTACACGTGAACTGATGATGCTTGCAGTGTTATAATGGAGTAATTCTGGTTTCTGGCAATTGAGTGCACTTGGAGTTTCTGCCTCATCTCATGTGTTAAAATTCAATTTAAGATGAGTTGAAGCACCAGCCACCAAAGTTGGACTCTCTAAATCACACCTTTCATAATATCAAGACATACGCTTTGAAAAAAACCGCATTGCAAGAAAACCGTCTATGGTGTAGTTTGCTGCCACAGATTTCCTTTCAATGTGCTTGGAAGAAATAGATACTACAGAATTATATTGGAAATCATATCATTATCATTATCTCAAATGAAGTGTCCTAGTACACTTCTTATCACGTAACATTCATATCCATAAACCATTACGTCCAAACCGCCATATTATTCCAAAGCAAAGCATCTATCTACACTATCCGCATTATTCCCCCACCAATTAGGCATGGTGACAATCTTTCCTGCACCAAAGAACAAGAAAATCAACAACATGTTCAAGTTGAATCCTGCGTCAAAGGCAGCAGCAAGGATATAGTTGTATCGTGACCAGAGCTCATATCTATATCTATAAGCCCAGTAAGCCACGATGAAACCACCAATGATGGAGGATGTATATCCGGTCGAGATATTTCCATAAAAGTTGGAGAGGCCCGAGAAGAAAATCGTAGTGTTGAAGAGGTGGAATTTCGCTTTGGGAAAACGGCGATGGAGAAGGAAAATTATGGTGGAAGGATGGCTCCAACGAGGAATCCGTAGGGTAGAGGTCGGAAGATGGGTAACTCGAAAAGTCGACGGGGTCCAATGAGAACATATTGAGTACTGGTGGTCAATGTGGTCGCAAGACCTTGTCCTGACCATTGATGCGTCGATCAGTTTCTGCACCGCTCAAGTATGGAGCCTTGGTATCAAGCACCCATCTCACCACACCATAGTTGATGGGAATTCCAATGAAGCAACCGAATACTTGGGCAAAAAATGTGTCTCGAGGGGGGACATGCATGTAGTGACCGATTTTCTGGTCCTGAAGCATGAGTTGTGCACGGTACCAGGCATCACCTGCGATGGAGGAATACACTGATGCACCGGAGGGATTCTTGTGTCCATCGACGGAATTTACCATGAGTCCATATAGAAGTTCGTTGAAACTACCGATGGGAGTTGGAAGTTGGATAAGGCATACAGCCAGCCCAATGGGATAACAACAACCACACCGGTGAGGACGGCGATGAAGTATGTCCATAGAGGGATAAAGAGGTGTCCAGTGCCTAGGATGACCATCATGACGACAAAGGTGACGAGGAAGAGGATTAATGACCACCACCATGGAACTTCTTTGTAAGAGCGCTGAAGGATATTGAGTTGATCTCCATATTGGTGATTGATAGTCTCTCCTTCAACCTTATTCTTACGTCGAGCATTCAATTTGGAAATGGTATCCTTCATCTGACTGAACCCGAAGAAACAAATCCAACTGATGCCAGAAGTGTAAGAAGCGTAATCGAAAAACATGCCCCAAAGCTGTTGGGCACCACATAGATCGGTCCGTACTCCGCATACGCGGTTTCATTGAGTGTAGCTTGGGGGGTAATGAGCTGGGTGGTAGGGTAACGGGTTCCATTTTCTGAAAATCTGTTAGCAATACGTTTCTCATTCTAGATGGAGGTTCAACATACCCATGAAAAGACGATTGGACATTAATTCTGGCTTCCACGAAGCTAGATTTCCCCATTTCGCGGCGGGGAGCAAGATCCAACAGTTGACGACGAATGCCAAGAAGATGATAACTTGGGTCCACCAGGGAGTAACAAACAGACTGTTGGAATTACTCAGACTAGCGATACTTGACCAATCGAGCGTTAGGTTTAGGAAGCCCATTCCTCCGAAGCCTGATCCCATAAAGTTTGCAAACCTTGTTTCTTGGGGCGACCCAGCAGAGGAATGCCAAGGAACCAAGCATCGGAAACACAAATTCGGGTAGGAATTGCCAGATTGTGATGCCTGCAAGGACGCCAAAGAAAATTCTCATCTGCTTCCTGGAGAGGCGGGATGGGTGCTGTCTCTGCTTCTTTTGAGTTTCGAAAAGGGCGGTTTGGCAGAGTCTATTTTTAATTGCGAGATTAGCATGGATACTTCACCACCAACTCGCATTACGCCAAGCTTAGGAGAAGTATGGGGTATTGGACAGTGGACACAGCAAAGATTGATCTAGATCAGAGTAACAGGGTTCTTTGACTTACGCTTGATACCATGGGTATATAGGATCATAGAGCAAGAATTGTCTAGCTATGGCTGCGAAAGAGTATCCGGTGAATACAACGCTCCACATGAAGAAGATGGCAACGGCTGGGTGAACGGTAATGCCAAAGTACAACTCCGCAATGGAGATTGGGGCGTATGCCAAGTTGTAGGTGGCACCAGATGCTGCGGAAATGGTTACCAAGACATGTTCTTTGGTTCCAAAGGGCCCCGGGTTTAAATTGAAACTTCCTCCAAAAGGTAGCCATACGGTTTTGGCGGGGAGAACTTTGGCGAGCCAGACACCGACGTAGTTGGCGCAGATTTGTACAAAGAAGACGGAGTATGGGGCCGATGTAGTACGGTAGGAGCTCATTTGCGATAAGAAAGCTCCGGGTGCCACGAATATAAGCGTCAAGAGAAAGTATCGAAACGTGATGGTAGGCTCGGTAGGATCATCCTCAAGACTGACTATTCGACGAACCTGCCAAGGAATATCCCTAAGCAGGGGGTTCGTCGTTGCCAAATTGCTCTCCCGGTGTAGCTTTTTCGATATCTAGAGGTGAGGTCTCAACCACGGGAGTGGAGTCTTTGACGTTGGTCTCGGGACTTATTTTTTCGGTAGGAATGCCAGTTTCCTCGATCGATTTGCTGATTTCGTCGGTGCCAGTCACACTGGATGCCACACCGTTGCTCTCATGATTGGAGGATGCGGGGGTAGCATTTTCGACACCTGCCTGCTGCCGAGAAAAGATTCGGCTCCTCAGAGATGAAAAGGTCATTTCTGCAAGCAATGATCGGATGAAGGCCGTGAAAATGAAAAGTCCAAGAATGCCATGGCGAACGCTACACTCTTAGTATATACCCAAGGAAAGTTTCCTCCCGCCACTAAGCGTCCTCGATGCAGGAAATTTCGAGCTATCGGTATTGCACCATTTTCTTCTCTTATCGCATGTGCAGAATTCTGTGCAAAAATGTCAATTCGGTAGGTTATGATACGAATAACATTTTGATTTGTGGATCCAAGTTGCGTTGGTTGATTGATTATTCGTGGAAAGTTGGTGGACATCGGTGGACTTTGACGGGAACAGGGGGAAGGGAACAGGGACCAAGCGAGAGGGAAAAAAAACAGTTAAGGTTAACTGAAAGATTTTTCGTTTTTTTCTTTTACGTCGATCGATGGTTATTCATATTGGTGATTGTTACTACTGGTGACATCTATCCGTGGCGTCCTGACCTATCCTACTGTATCTAGTTCAACAAGTTGTGTTGTTATGGGTAAGAAATGGCCACAGTGGATATAGATGTCCTTATACATTTTACCACGAGCATCTAGGGATTTGATTCGTTCACCTGTTCGCTCACTTATCCACTAGGCAGATATACGCAGCACAAAAGATATGCAAAGCCGATTAAGCTTAATCGAATCTTCTCGGATCCTCTACCGGTCACCTACCCACCTGGGTAAGTCGAATATGCCACTCGAAAACTGTATTATTCATAATCTGTCAAAGCGATTGTTGGAGCTTCCCATTTGAATTCATAATAATGTCATGTTGACATGACGTGCTTTTTGGGTTACTTCATAACTGATTAGGTGGCGATTTTAGGTTCTATGGAACTGCATGCACAGGATTTATGGTGAGGAATTATGATGTTGGGTCGAGGAGTATGATTTGACTAATCCGAATATACTATAATAAGGAATGAGTCCTGGGAGGATACTGTAATGATGCTAGATTATGTTATGTCATGTTATGGTAGTAAGCAATTGCAAGCAAGCAAGGAAGCACTGAGCAATGATTCAAAGGTAGAAGTTTGAGTTTGAAATTTGGAATTTGAAATTTGAAGTTTGAACGGCTTGCGGGCCGGGGTTTGTGAACAGATGTGGCTGGAGACTGGGTCTGGATCAACAGATTGACGAATTCGATACAGTCAGTAAGTATAGAATCAACATTTCTTTTCAAAATGCATACGTTCATAGGTATTCCGGAATACTAGATTGAAATTATGGAAATACAGTAACTTTGGATAACAGTTGGAAAGTCTTCAAGAAAGGATACATCGATCCAACATACTGTAGCTGTCAAAGATCTCATCGAATACCGTGCTTCACATTCACATACAGAAAACACCAGAGCAAGTATACGAAGAAGATCACGGTAGTTCGGCAAGAATCCTTCCAGAATATATGTACGGAGTAATGATTAGATGGAAAAGTAAGTTCTAACCAGTATATTCTCGGAAGGTCTTGATATAGGCTGAATAATACATCGTACATACCTGGCCTTACCTACCTAGTATACGTACGAGAAATAGAAGTAAAGTCAACACCGACATCCTGCTCGAAAGAATCTTGATACAGACTGATCAATACTGACTAGTTACTCGACCCGAAAGTCAATACAAGGAACATGTACAATTTCATCGACTTCCTATTATGTTAAAACCGGCATTCATGGTTTGATATTTATTTGATGGTTCATGGAGGTATCTCCTGATTCTTTAATAATCAACCTTGAGTTGATTCATGAGTCATTCTCCTGTCAGTTCTGTTAAGTGGATGTAATCATGTATGTATGATCTTATAATATTTACATCTTGTCCTCTTTCAACCAATAAAGCTATCAAAGAAAACTACTCCTTGATAGTTAAATACATTCAGCGGTAAGCATATATATCTTGAGGGGATTATGTGTTCAATTTTTGATACATTTTCATGACCATTACATTCATTAGTATATCCGGAGTAATTTTCAGCAATTACTTTTGTATGAAAGTTGTTTTTTAGAGGGGCGAAGTTTTGATAGACATTTAATAATAAAGACAACGAACTACTTCGTAGGTCGGAGGTACACTATCGCATGGTATGGGAGGGTAGAGAAGTATTAAAGTTCTGGGCCTTACTCGTCAATTCATATGTTTTCCCACCATTTTATTCAAAAATTAATATTAAAATCAATTATATTATAATTTTATAAAAATTCGAATATATATAAGAAGTAGCCATTTTTTGTACTTTAATTACATTTCAATCTTTACAGTTAATCTTTAGTATACAGTTATAATTTAGGGTTTACTTTTTTATAAATACTTTTAGGTTTTTTTTTTAATTTTTCAATGGAAGTAGATACAAATAGGAGCTTTTTTAACTTTTCCTTTATTACTTTTTACTTTTTAATTAAATAAGGTTAGGGGAAGAGAGTCAATTAAAGCTTTGTATGTATGTTCCACGAGCTCTTCGGGTATGCTTTAAATGCATTTTAGCTATCTTTATATAAATATATTTAGCCTAGTTTATCAAATAAAGGGAAAATGATCGAGTAAGTATTTAATTAAATATACTTGCAAATAATGTTTATTGTCTTTATCTTTTTAGAATAATTAATAAAGATGTTATAATTCTAACTAATAATACTTTAGATTATAATCAATATCTTTTTAAAGCGATATATTGATAATATAATAGGAATACCTTTTTTATTTACTCTTTTTATAATCCAGATCCTTTTATTCTTTTTTAGTTCAAAATCAACTCATTAGATTATATAATCTTTCTTTAATCTCTATTTCTTTTCTATCAGTAGTTATTATTAGTTCTTTATTATTATGCAATAAAACGAAATCCAGCCTCTTTTTTACTTACATTCGAGAGATAAAGGGCTTAGAGTATACTATACAATCTTTGTAATTATATCAGCAAAGCTTTCTTCGAATTGTATATATTAAAGTTTTAATGTTTAGTATATGCTTTAACTATTCAAAAGTTATTCTTTGCCTATTCCAATTCTTTATTAGGGTATATATAATTCGATATATTTTAACTGTTGATATTATAAAAACTTATAAACTTTCTCTTTATATGTTTTCTATACAAATTGCGATTTAAATATGCTTTGTGTAAAGCTTTTAGATATTTTTATATATTTCTCAATCCAATTTTAGGATTTTTCTATTATTACATGTTTAAATAACTTTAGTATATTAAAAAGGTACCCCAAATTTTGATTCAGTTTATAATTATTATTTTCATTATTAAATACTATCATTTTTTCGAAATTTGAATTAAAATATAATATAAATTGGATTAATAATGAATTATTTATAATGGGGGATGGAAATTCGAAGAGATAGGGCAAGCTCGCTTAGGGGTGCGACGAGAAAGTTCCAGAACTCTTACATTGAGAATCTTTCCTCTCGGCTAGAGTTCAATTCTTCCGATGAATATGAAATTGAGTTTTGTTCAAGAATCCCGACAACAAATACGCAAAGTAAGCTTATATAACATATGCATAGATAAACTTTACCTGTACCAGCATCTAACGACTTATAATTCTATGACAATTCCACATTCAATGCCACTTGAAACACGCCACACAACTTAGTTTGAACCTTCAATTTCAGCAATGTCTTTTCAGTCCATGAGATGAGATTCTTTAAACTAAGAGTTTTCAAAAAATGAAAATAGATTATAATTAAATTATTTACAATGCCTTAACTGTTCCTCCAATTTCAACGGGATCATTATGCTGGGAGAGTGTTGTTTGGTAGAGTTCCGAATCCACTGGGGAGGATATAAGTTCCACTGGCAATATCTGCGGCAATGGTTGCATTTTGCTTGGTATAAGTCTTAATGTCGATGCCTGAAGAAGTACCAACTTCGTTACGAATCAATCCGCTGACCATGTTTCCGAAAAGAACACTTCCGGCCGCATTCAAATGGGTGAAGTCGGTGGCGATGCGGTTGTAGGTGGCAGCATTGGTGGCCCCAATGTCATTGAGATAATCGGTGGATGCGCGGTTGAGGTCGATGTAGAAGGCACCAATGGATTTGGCAACCTCGATGGTGGCATTCACTTGCACGGCAAGGTCTTCTTTGACAACACCTGCATCGGTGAACCCTCTGCGGCTGAGAGAAGTGACGAGGATCTAGATATTCGAATTAGTAAAAAGGTAATTTATAGTTACTCTTGTTTGAAGACCTCGGTGCTTCCATTTTCTTGTCACCAGTGGATATATTTGCGAGGTTTTGATACAAAGGAGAAAGAGATGTGGATAGTGTCCAAGACAGAAAGTATGTGAAGAGACTTACAGGAGTTGCGCCAGCCGTGACAACATCTGATGCAAAATTCTTCAAATTTGTCTTGAATTCGTCGACTGTAATGTTCTTGCTGGGCTTTTGATCATTGTGTCCGAACTAATTTATCTGTTAATTCCAGTTTCCTTTGCAATATTTCCAAATCCCTCCCTTGTCCAAAGCTCAAAATTACTTACTTGAATTGTGACAAAGGTTGTATAATCAGCCTTGTATTTGGCGACAGATGCCAACACTTTCGCCCAGTCACCACCCTCCAAAAAGCTCACAGTGGTGGCTCCGTTGTGTCCGTAGTTGATACCTCCAGCTCCATTGCGAAGGGTAGTCAAGAATCCATCACCCCAGCCACCACCATTGCCCTTTTGGATAGCTGTTGTAGAGTCACCGGCAAGGAGGAATGCTGGTGGCTTTGCAACGGCGAGTGGCGATGCGATGACTGTGGAAGCTAAACCAGCCAAAAGAAGCTTGAAGTTGAAAACCATTTTGAAGGTATTAAGGTGGAACTGAAGTAGAGGAATGATTGCTGAGAGCACAAACAGATATTGACTTGAATCTTCGAGCTTAAAATCGAGGTAACCGGCCAGCTATTTATCCAGAGCTCAAAGCTAGAGCGGTGTAAGAGACTATATGATATTAACAGAACCAGACAAAGATGTATTTCGCATGAACTCTATTCAGAGTGGGCAGTTAGGAACATCTTCGGTGAACTTTCCACCGATATGAATGGAGTGTAAATTTGGGAACTTCATGCAATAGATGCATGCATCTGAAGACTTGGCAGGTACATTTCCAAAAGCATTGATGATAATTTCTCCGATTCTTTTACCGCCTCCATACTGAATGGTACAGGTGCATATCTCGTCTTCTAAAATACCCCGCATTTCCCGGGTAATCATAGGGGTGGGGGTGAGTAATGCTTATATCATATTGGTTGATCCGGAAGTCGGTCTAAATGATCACCTCGATATGGATAGAGTATATGATTTTTAATATATATATATCAAATCACAAATACTTTGGCTGGTACCTACTATCTAGATAGTATATGTAACGGGTCATGAACCCTTGACATTGGCCAATCTTCTCGATACTGTATGCTTTGTGGTCATTTCTCCGGCATACCGGTACCTTGAACCTACTACTGTACTGTATTTGATCTGCCGCGATAGGAATCGGTTTATTCCTTCATTATAGAAGTCATTGATGATGTTTAATGCTACTATGCTATAGCTAGTGACCATATGATATCAGACTTCGGATGATATTCATCCTATTCTTTGTTTCCTCCTAATCCAAACTTCCTTCTCTTCAATCTCGCCAGGAATGGGTCTCAATTGAACTTCCCAAATCTTTAGTTTATAGTTTCCTCGGTCACCCTTTCCCATGGATCAAATCAAACGACCAGTCATGTTTTGGACACTGTAGTCCCACGCTCAACCCGAATGCCGAAATCTTCAATATCAAATGGCGTGCCTCGTGACAGGGGAAATGAGGAATGCGGACAGCTCTACCATTCATTTAGTGCTAATCTCTTGATACGTTTGAATCTTTAAAACTACTCAATGCCCTTCCCTATCGATGGTGCACGGAAGAGCGATTACACTTACATGATCGACGGCGTGGAACTTTCCTTGATATTGAAACACCATGACCTGTTCCTTAAGTCCGACAGCTATGGCATCGTCCAGATCCACTTCAACGGCTTGTGTGCTATTGTTAAGGGGCACCTGAAAAACTTTGCAGCCCGGTGCAAAAGCACCCTTGCATGGTAGCCGATCGGACAAGACAGTATTTCCAGAAGCGGTGATGTTTGGAAAGGAAGTGGTAGGACCAGTGAGGAACCATGTATCACCGGTGCGGGAAGGGCCGACGAATGCGTTGAAGAATGACATGGCTTTCTTGACCGCCTATTGAATTCTTGATACCTCTTTCTCAGTAGAATGATGTTTTCCCAATGGTCACGTGAGACTATGGACTTGGTATTTGAGCAGAATCCGAGTCGTATACTCAAACTTTTGCTTAATAGCCTGCTATCTAGTCTTGATGTCGACAGACTTTGGTACCTTGACTCCCACGAACTTCCATATTGCATGTGTAGAATTTATTATAGATTGGTAAAATGCCATGAATTTAAAAACTACCGAATATTAAACGGCGGCCGCAATGCTTGATAAGCAATGATTCATGACGATGGAAGATACAAGTAGTTCTAGTTGTTGACCGAATATATTAGATCTTATATTCGTGATAATTTCTAACTTTTCACCATAATCGATCCCTTTTAATAATACCCCGTACGATTGTAGCAACTCAGTTCAGATATGTTTGCATTGAAGTTGTATTACTCGCAGATTTGACCCTGATGACACCTTGAGCTAGCTGTAGAGTCAATATAGGATTCTAACGCCATACGACTGAGGTTTCTTTACCTTCAGCTTCTTATATAATTATATATATATAAGATATGCCATCTTTCCGTATGACGACTACGACTGCAGCCAGGAACACGACACTCCCATTATGTATATCTTTATATTTGCTCTCTTCTTTTGTACTTCCTTGTTTTCATGTTCCGAGTCTTGTGTCATTGAATGTTTTCAACTATTGATAACATGTTTCCTGCTGCTATCTCGCATGGTTAATCTGTCGGAATTTAGAATCTACTATTTCTTTCATATTAACCCTCTGAGTGATGAAGATCGGTAAATGTCATCGGACTTTGCAAAATTCCTATTCTCCTAGTTCATCGTCGTAGCCGATAAGTTTATATTCTCCACCTCTATAGAAATATATTGTATCTCGCAATCATCGCTATAAGCGGCTCATTCCGATCGGTCCACAGCACTGAAACATATGTCATGAAAAGAAGAAAATGCCATCACGGTTCACGACTTAAAATGTCCATCATCATCCGTGGTTCATCGTTCATCGTTCATCGTCATCGTTCATCGTTGTTACTTTCACTCAAGCAAGACTTGTCATGAATTCTGACTGGCAAGATGCTGGCTGAAAATATCGCTCGCACCGCAATACGGAGAGACATGTCTAGAGGATAATCAAACAATGAATCATCATAACTCAATTGACTTGATGACACTTTAAGTACTTGAGGATTGAGTCATGGGGATACACGCACATGATTCATCCAGTATGGAATAGGTTACGGGGTTCTTCTTTACTTGGCGCACCTCTTTTGAAAGGATTGTGTTAAAAATGTTGTTCTCACTTGACCTTATCCTTTCTTTTGAACGGACATCTATTGCTTTTCCAGCAAATTTCAAAAGAACGTCCACCTCAATTCACTCCACAGCTGCAATCGAGGGCCCAAAGGTATTCGTTATTCCTTCTATATCATGAATCTCCACCTCGAGCTCGGGATCGTCTAACGTTATTCATGTTGTGATTGCTGTCCGAGAGTACTGGTATTCTACAGTTTCCCACAGAGGCTGGTGGTTGTGAAGATCGAAGGAAGACATCATCCTACGAAAACCAACGGACCAACATCTGAATTGGGGAGATTATTTTATATTAATGAACAAATCCACCTGCTATAGTATCGGGTCATCATCGCTTGTGAGAGATGAATGACACGAACATAGGCCTTATACTTCCAGACATTGACTAGCCAAACTGGGGGAATTAGATGTTCATCATTATCCAGGACTTCTACTCGAAACGTTGCTAAACGTGCTAGTAATATTCCTGTTGTACCATTCTAGCGGTAATTATTACTATTCTTGACATATTTTGACAGCGCTTAAGTTCCCCGGACCGACAGCATTGAGATCTACAGTACGTACTCTACTGCATAGAAGCCATAACCAGGGTCTCCTAACTCTACAGAGTACTCCGTATGTAGAGTGCAGTATTGTCTGTCTGTGCCATTATCCCATTCTTCAACGGTTATCTATTTATGAATCTTACTACTCGTACACAGTATGGAATCCAAAGATTTCATTTAGCATAACGCGGAATTTTCTAGCATTTCGAAAATATTCCATCACGTACTTCAGTTTGCTAAGTAGCAAGTTAATTGCTATGCTAATTCGACTCAATTTAGTGCAATATGATGTCAATCATGTGATATTCCAGAATTAACATTTTGCAATCCAAGACTCCTCCTGTACCTGCATAGAAGTTAGAACATACTTCTCACATACTCCCATTCATTCTTGCATCTCCGCCAAAGAAAGAGGCGCAACGCCGTTGAATACGTAGTTCATCTCATTTTTCAGACTCTAGTCTCAGGTACCATAATTATCCTAAGACAGGGGTAATGCAGGGTTTTCAGATTTTTTTTTCCTTGACTTTTTTCGACATCGTTGTCACCGGTATTAATCCGATATTTAAAATTTCGTATTGTTTAGGGTGAGAAATGGTATATGCCTAGGTCGATGCCTTCTTCAACGGTTTTTACTTTATTAAGCTTTCATATAGTTTTATTGCTGACGAGTATACACTGCATGACAGATCAAGCAAGTATTTATAGCTAAATAGCGACCCCATCCCAATCAGTACCGGATCTGCTCTATCAGCTATTGTCATCGATACGACTTACTACGTATATGATTTTAGAGCCAAACTTCCGCAGATCGATCTTAAACAATGTAAGGTTAGGTCGCCCACTCCAGCTTCTCACTGCAAGGCCAGTGCAGTGCAGTGCGTGCGACGTCCACCCCTACCGGGAACCTATCTATCTTACCGCTCAGTGGGCCCATCTGCTTGGCTTCATTTGGCCTTATCTCATCAGAACGATGTGTAGCGTACCAAGTATAAACACATTGGATTAGACCCCTATATAACATTCAGGTAATAGTAGGGATCAGTGATCAATAGGCTTTTGGAGGATTGGGAGATATTTGCTTCATCTAGAAATTCCGATAGTAAAAGCATATACCGAGGTCGCCTTATCCGATGTGTCCGTCGAAGAAGTCATGCATGAACCTTATTCAGCCACCTTGAAGTACTTGGTAAACCTCCGTACATTTCCATTTCTCTCATTTCGCTCAAAAGATGATGAATGATAACAAAGAGAAGTTTTATTCTGGAATTCGAAGATCCTCGCAGAATGTCTGTATCTAGCAAACTTAGCGGACCCGTCATTCAAGTCTACGTCTATACAAGGATCCCGATATCTATTAAGGAATGACTATCTGTGCTCTATCCCCATTCAAATATCGAAGAATACCCGCAGGATGTCAGAAAATAATCTGTAGGGGGTCATACAATCGATGTTGAAGGTAAAAACGGAATAATCTTTCATCTATTCTTGACGAAAGTCTGATATCGTCACTTTCCTGATGAATTGCTAGGCTGGTCACTACCTTTGATTCTCATGATTTCCACAATCACTGATTGACTTCAATTCATACACGTGAACCTGCCGAAATGGTAGCAAAAGAAGCTCCAGAGAAACAGAATCAAATTCTCATCATTACCTTGATTTTCTCCATTATCGCATGTGTGGCGGTTGCATTACGATGTTATGTTCGAACCAAATTGCTGAGGGCCTTTGGTCCTGATGATGTACTTGCTGTTTGCTCTTTGGTCAGTTCCATCTCATAGACACTCAACATAACGTATATGCTGATATTCCTTCTAGTTTGTCTTGGGCGCTGGAGTCATCATTACCTTGTTGGGAGTTGACTCGGGCTTTGGACAGCATATTAATGGTATGAAGTTGGACCATTTCATTCAGGGATTGAAAGTATGCTGCTTCTAGTGATATACATGTTTCAACTTCTCTTCTGACATCTTATTTAGTACTGGTGTTTCGCAGAAATTATATATCCCCCTACGATAGCCGTTATCAAATCATCTATCGCTCTCTACCTCGTCCGTATTGCCGTTAAACCTGTTCATATTTACACCATCTACATATCCATGTCATTGTTCCTTGTATACAGCGCGGGGTTTTTCATCTTCTTAATACTACAATGTAGGCCAACTTCATTCTACTGGAGGCGATTTGAAGGAGCAACAGATGGGCATTGTATACAAGCAAACACTGTAGCAGCCGTGGCCTATGGTCATGCTGCCTTGAGCATTTTTGACGGACATAACTCTGGGAACTATCCCGGCCTTTGTTGTAGCGGACCTTCAAATCACAAACAAGGACGAAAACTGCGGTCGCAATTACCTTGGCCTTAGGTTCTATGTAAGTGACCTTGTCGATTTTTGCATTCGCTATAGGCTGGGGCTGGAAGTGGAAGATATTAACGAATTAGCAGTGCAAGCGTATGTACTCTTACAAGAATCTCCTATATCAAAGATCTTTTGGATACCCACGATTATCTATATGCCATATCGTATGTTGGCCCTGTCATATCACTCCTTCAGTTGAATATATGCATATTAATCCTTGAATTAGCAACGTCATAACTCTCACAATAGTCGAAGCTGCCGTCGGACTTACGGCCTCCTGTCTAGCGACACTCAAACCCCTCATTCGTTCATTCCTCGACTGGTCCGAAAAGTCAATGCATTCAACTGGAGCCCTTCACACCCGGATGATGGATGGTATTGGACTGGGACGAACGAAATTAGACGATACAGAATTACACCTGAGACCGGATCTGAAGATTATCGGATTCACTACAACAGTAATATCGAGTAACGGACGAGAATCGCCCCCAACTACACATACGAGTCTTAGCCAGCCAGTTGACGACAAAGGCGAAGCGTGGTATACTCCCCATGGGAGTCCGAATTCTCATATGCGGCCGGGAAGTGGCAATGGGCTTATGGAAGCAGCTGAGCCGGCTTATCATATAAGATAATATCTTAATGGACGTACAAGATACCACTTTGCGAGATAATGAATATACTATTATGCGAGTTATGAATTTAAAGACTTGATTTCGAGGAGATTTTGCGCTTGGGTTCATACTCATCTCGAGAATCGAGCAGAAAGTTGAAAATCGGGGAATAATTCTGCCAACATTTTCACTGGACTTGTGAATCATAGTAGTGTGCTGATCTTGGAGGGATTTAGACATTAACAGATCATTGCTAGTGCCCTGCATTCATCACAACGAGAGCGATCTGATGAAAAAGATACGATCAAGCGCATTACACAGGTGAAAAATATCTTCATGAGCGCTGCAAACTCTTGTTCTGGCCTCCAATCAGATTAAAATCTCTACCTTGATGTTTTATCTGAAGGGCAGGTTGGAATACTAGAAGGACGAACATGATGCAAGGTATTCGATTCTCTGAACTGCATTGTGATTTCAAAATAAGTATTTTTGAGTCTTGGCCAAAGCCCTCCGATGTTCAATGTGGGAATACCCGCATCTTGTATACTGACCCATACAAGTCCCCTCCCCCTAGGGTACTAGAAATATGACAGTATGCCATATTATTGTAGAATCCCGATAAATCACATTTTAGTACGTTTTTTATGTACATTGTGGTAGGAGCTTCCACGCTTGTTTTTATACTATAAATCATTTCCGCTCAGCCATTTCCTCTAAATGGTTACCTCACATCATTAATCCAAATCCACTACCAAGCATAACAGTAATTCTTACATTCCGACACATTCTCATTACATCAACCTTCACTTATTTAAACACTTATAGACTTAATTACGCAATTGGAATTTATCAATTGATGGCACATGAATCAATACATATACATCATTCCTAGAAAGACTATCTATATATGTGGAAACCTCCTATCCTATATATAAGGCCCTCCCTAATTCCGCCCATTATCCGATACTTCCTTTTTGTTCATCTGTGCTTGATATCAGCTATATCCCCTTAAAAGCCTGTACAAACCACACATTCATTTATATGGCATGGACATCGGCTGGTGAAGCGGAGGTAGTGGAAGGGGGTAAATGATATTGTAGGTGCAAATGCGGCTGGTCGATCAAACTATGAATAGGGTTGCTGTGCTATTTTGTGTATATGACTGTAGAATCCTGATTGTAGCTATAGTATAGGGTAAATTAGGGAGTAGATTGGAGTGATTTCTCGGGTTATAGAGAGTTATAAATGATAATTTAATATATATCAATATTGGGCCTGCTCATGTGACCATATTGAGCGACGGCGAGGTGAGCGACGGCGAGGGTTATTAATTGATGCCTTATATAGAAGGTAGATGTGGGCGATTACAACGGATTGAATAGAAGAGTAGATATACACTATATTAGTCTATACACTATATAGATACCCTTAATGCTATTTCACATTTGTATAAAACGCTACTCCATATTTACAAAAAATGACGAGCCGCCATATTTTTCACGGCAATATGCCGTATTTCTGGTACCCTAGGGGATCTCCCACTTTCCGCCCCTCTTATTTCTGCCACCATTTCACGCCAAAAACCATGGTTTTGGCTTATGAATAATTCTATTAATATAATCATATATTATTGTGGATGACACCAGCGTTTATACTACTCAAAATTAGCGCGTAGTTCAACTTGATCGTTCCAACAGTACGATACAAGCGGGAGAGTGGACATTTATCGCCAGTACGCAGGTGATAGGAGGATTGACCTTCATGATTACCAAATAAATGCACCTTATAATGTATTGTACCGTGCAGTCAGTATGATAGTCTAGAAACCCCGTCAGGAGCGTGAGAATGAGGATCAAGTGAATTGGGGTCTGTAAAGGAGTTTATGCAAGTCATATGAATTGGTCTAGGCTGTAGGATATTTAGGATTATAATTACAAACGTCCTAATCGTATTTCTTTGGTATCGACGTAACATAATGATACCGTCGATCAAAATCAAAGATAAAGACATACTGTCACATACATCACTACGTAAGGTATCATCTACACTTGAAGGTCAGTCAGTATCATCTGCATGTCAAAAGCCTGCAAAGTCTACTTTCAAATCCACCACGAGATGTTTTATTGATAGTATTTGGTATTTTCTAGGATTTCAGGCTTAGGAGTTGCAGCATTTTCACGCCTCGTTGATCAAGTCAATATGAGATGAACTACTAGAGAACATTCACGTAGTGTGTGGTAAGACTCTAGTTTAATCCCAGACTATTAACACAGGATAAGATGCATAGCACTATGAAGTAAGGAATCACGAAGTCAGCCGGAACATCATACAACTTCCATCTTTTTACACTGGAATCTTGCCACTCAACCCTTTAGTGTTGTTTGGAATATAAATGTTGCTCTTCTTGAAAGATTAGAGCCGTAAATTTAATAGTAACAATGAAGCAAAGAAAACCATCGTTCGTTTCGGTTAAATATACAGTCTTTCAAAATCTTGGACATGAAGACACTACTCAATTGCTATCTTCACTTGTCACTTCCTAATCAGCTCGAGGGTTCCATCCAAAATGATAATACCTTGGGCCATTTGAGAATGTGTGTTTATATGTGATGGTGATAAGATTTTCGAGTAATAAGTCAAACTTTTTTGACACCGATATTACTTTCGTCGCGTGTAACCTCCATCAAGCTGGTCAGTTTATTAATCTTTTGGCTCACATCATGGCAAGTTTATTTTTATCTTTAAATAGATCAACCCTAAAATAATGATGTTTTTGTCATACTAAACATGAGAGAACGTACGGGACTGCACTGGCAATAGAGATATGAACACTTCAAAAACTCAAATCGAGACCCATTGAACGATAATATATGTAGAGCCATGTTCAAATAGCCCCCAACAGAAATATTTAAATAAGGAAGAAAAGTTGACTCTTGATAATTGGGTACTTGCACTGCAAAATCATAGGTAACCTCCCATCAATTGACTTTAATACACAAAATTTTTGAGATCCAAATTATCTTCAAAATTATTTGCGCACCCAAAGTTTGAAGTGCATCTCTCAACTCATTTACTGCTGTTTCCACATCCTCAAAATTCAGTGCTGAGATTGCCCATCTTGCATGTTTTTGTGCTTTAGCAATTGCTTCATCATCTGTATTCAATTGCTCGCGGATTGCGTTATGGGTGGAGCAATTGGTGCTGTGTATATATCTTGCTGGGGGTTCCAGATTGAAAGGTAGCTTGTTTGGGATGAGGCTGTGCGTACCCATGATTAGATGGTGGGAGGTTGACTATAAAAGTCTCGAGGCAGGTCTTCGGGTTCAGGAACTGATGGTTGTTCTCTAGGCAAGGTTGGAGGGGAAATGATTGAAGATCCGGAGAAGGTTTCATTCCGGGAGATTGCCCAGGAGCTGCTAGAGAAGATGCATCTGGAAGACCAAGCTCAAATACAGTATCTGGCATGGGAGCTGTTGGTAATGTAAAATCTCGAGGCTCCGACGTAAAAGTTGGGACTTCTGGGAAATATCCCCCACCAACTGATCCGTTTCTATCTTTTGGGGATGGTTCAAGGGGTGATACATTATCATCTTGAACTGCAGTATATGGGTTCCCATCTCGGGGATATGGCTCAAAAGAAGCCGGCTTTGCGTTAGGGGATTCACGAGCAGATACTTGTTGTGTGGGATGCAAAGAATGATCCAAAGAAGATTGTCTTGCCAACCTTGCTTCCAATCCATCTTGTTCATCTGGTACCTCTTCTACAAAAGGTTGCCTTGCCTTTTGTTCACCAAGCAGCTGTACCTCCGGGTCATTTGGATCCAATGGTGGTAACTCATTTTCGGGAGTTGGTTGTGGCTTGGGATTAGATTCATTGGGGTCCTTCCCTTCTTTCAATGCCCTCACAATACGAACAGCGTTCCATTTGGCATATTTGATTTTTGCTTGTGTTTCGGCATCGGGTGGTGACCAAATCTTCAACAGCTCAAGGAACGCTGCCGCGGCTTGGAATGTATCTGCAGTTTGTCTAATGGCCATGAGCATAATTTTCAACCGAGCCGAAAGATTGCGAGTTATACTTCGTAACTTTATTTGCTTCAACAGCTTTGTCCGCCCTTGAGAATATTTCCATACCAAATTGCTCGACATATGCCTGCCCTGCAGTTTCATCCATAATCGCATCATTGTCTGGGTTTTCGGATTTAATCTGTCATCATTTAACTATAGTCTGATTCGCAGCCATACAATTGTCATACCCTCTCAAGTTTATCCATTAAGGTAGTAGTATACTGCAACGTTTCCGCGTTTCCATTATGTAGTCCTTTCGCGAGTATTTGATTGACGATCCAAAATTCACCTGCAAAAGGTCAATAAGAATTTGTGCGACAAGGTTTCAAATACGTGCACCAATATGATATGACCGGCTTCGCATTTTCGAGTTGTGCTGCCTTTACAATGAATCGTGTTAAATCCGCCGTCCTCAAGTTTTGGGGGATTCGGGAGGCCATGATTATAAATGGGTTTTATAGTTCAAATTCGTATCAATAGAAGAAGCTTCGAGACTGGTGAATGGAAGCTATGATGATGGTGTTGGTTGTTGCATTTATGTGTGTTGGTGATGATATGATATGATGTGGGAATGAGGCGACAGGGTGGAGGATGATGAGGATGAGGATGATGATTTTTTGAATTATATTTCTCTCTTTGTGAATGACAATGGTTTTGAATGAATGGGAGGAGAGAAAGTAAACTGATGCCGGAACTGTTTAAGAAGAAGAATAATAATTATCATCCATCAATCATTGATAGCCCCCTCACTAAATTCTGCCATTGAATCCAATCTTCACCGCCTGAGAGAAAGGTCACGTTACACGGCAATCGGTACTTACGGAAAGGCTAGCGTTCCTAATTAGGTAAGATCAATAATTTACCCCAGATTTCGTTTCTCTTTTACTGTATTGATTTCCGAAACCAAAAGCTCGTAAGCTCAAGCGCCATCATGCGACTGTGGCCTTTTCGAAGCTTCACATAAATTTGACAAACATCCTGTGCTGCCACTCTCCTTTTTACCTCATATGTATTGATAAATTCTATATTCAATAGCTATTACAGCTACAGACAATAATCACAAATCTTCAAAATGGTTAACACTGGTGTTATTTCTACTGCAGCTGCAGCTTTGTTGTGTGTCTTGCCTGCTGCTCATGCTGGATTGTACCCAAAGAGCTCAGCTGTTTTGTCCATCAATGGAAAGGATTATGATCGTTTGATTGCTCAATCTAACTATACTTCCGTAGGTATTCTCGACTTTTATTGAAGAATCCGTCTTTAACTCTCACCTGCATAGATTGTCGAGTTTTATGCTCCATGGTGTGGACATTGCAAGAACCTCCAACCCGCCTATGAAAAAGCTGCTAAGAACCTCGCTGGTCTCGCGAAAGTAGCGGCGGTCAATTGCGACGAAGAATCGAACAAACCTTTCTGTGGACGATTTGGTGTTCAAGGATTCCCTACCCTCAAGATCGTTAAACCTGGCAGCAAACCCGGAAAGCCAATTGTTGAAGACTATAATGGACCACGTACTGCAAAGGGAATTGTTGATGCGGTAGTTGAGAAAATACCAAATCTTGTCAAAAGGGTCACAGATAAGGATTTGGAGGGTTTCTTGGCTGATGCCAATGACACTGCGAAGGCAATCCTGTTTACCGACAAAGGAAAGACTAGCGCTATCTTAAAGGCTATAGCCATTGATTTCAAGGGCAGTATCAAGGTCGCACAAATTAGAAACACAGAGAAAGCATCCTTGGAATTATTCGGTATCACTAAATTTCCTACACTTATTCTGTTGCCGGGTGGTGAAGCAGCCGAAGGAATTGTGTACGATGGCGAGTTGAAGAAGGAGGGTATGGTTAAGTTCCTTACACAAGCTGCCGAACCAAATCCAGATCCACCAGCTGCAAAAGCCAAGGTTTCTAAATCCAAGACAAACAAGAAAGCTTCCTCGAAAGCAAAAGAATCTTTCGAATCAGCATCGGCATCTCACGCCAAATCCGAGAAGCCTGTGACTCAAACTGACGAAACATTGGAAGATCAACCTACCGAATCGCCATCACCAGAAGTTGAAACTGAGAAACCAGTTGTTCTCCCTCCAGCTCCAGCAATTCCCGTTCTTACGACTGAAGCTGATCTTAAAAAGAATTGCCTTGGTCCTAAAACCGGTACATGCATTCTTGCACTCTTTCCTGATACATCAAGTGAAGTCGCAGGTTCAGCTTCTACTTCTTTAGCTGAAATCTCTCATAAGCATCATTTACATCAGCGAAAGCTATTCCCATTTTATATCCTCCATGCTGAGAATCCTGGATTTTCTCAAATCAAGGAAGCCTTAGTGTTGAAAGGCGATGCCAATGTCATTGCTCTCAACGGACGACGAAATTGGTATCGATCTCTGCCTAGTATGGGTGAATCTCTATTGGCTGAAGATTTAACAATTGAAGCGATTGAAAACTGGGTTGACAGTATCAGATTGGGTGAAGGTGAGAAAAAGAAGATTCCTGCGGGTCTCATTCCTGAGGAAGAAGATGTCGAAGAAACCATTGTGGAGGCTGTCCCATCGCCAGAATCAAAAGCTGCAGAGGAGCCTAAGATAATCATCGAAGAAGTTGAAGAAGATGGGGAACCACGAGCTCCAGAGCCTGAGATCAAGCATGGGGAACTTTAAGCGGTTTTACGAAAAGGAGTGTTAAATCCCATTAAGGAAATCAACACTTGATTTTTGTCGGTCCTGTTTTTCGCAACGCTTGTTTGAAATTTATGTAGGAGCAGTGAGCAATATACCATCATTAATTTTGCAAATATTCGAGGCATCGGCCAATCTCTATCAGTCTTAATAGGTCTTCTTAAATGTAATGCTCCCATTCCAGCCACCCCATCTCCGTTGAAACGCCTTAAAAACACCAGGGTATCATCTAATGATGCTGTGCTTCCCTTGCATGACTTGCAGTACTCGCTTGATTAAGCCGTTGCACCAGCTAACATTTTCTTCCCTCTACTCCTAACCACTTCATCTAAAATTTCTCTGACTTGTTTACACCCATCAACTCCCACAGCTAACATACCCTCCAATCTCCCTGCCTGTACTCTCGTTTCCATAACCAATGCCACAACTCCATCGTCATCACCTTCTCCAGCTGTCGCAACCGTCAAGAATGGCAATTCCTGCTCTTCGCTCAGATTTAGATCCAGCAGAGGGTCTGCTTTTTCGTCATTACTCGAGTACGAGGATGTAGAACCCGCTGTGCAGGCGCAGATATATGAAGGCATTGGGATACCCGCATCAATTAAGGCAAGAGTGGAAGCATTAATAAGGGCGGAGAGAAGCGATCCGTCAAGGGAGAGGATATGAAGGGAAAGGAGGATTGTCGAATGAGGGGTCAAGGTAGTAAGAAGGTGTGGAGTAAAGGTTGTGGAGAGGGTAGTTGAAAGTTCTTGTATGCGCCTGCGAAGCCCCTCATTAGTTTTCGCTCCTCGTAGACACCAGTAGATCATAGATCTTCAAGACACGAAAAGCTTAAACGAATTCAGAAAACTTACTTGTCGTTCCTTCCATACTTCTTTCTATCCACGCCCGCAAACCCGGCAAAACTAATTTCCACTCTTACCTCTGCTTTTTCCCCTGTATTATTGTTTCCACCACCTCCAACGGATCGTAATTTTGAGGGATCGCAAGGGCCAGTCACTGTACAGAGAACTTGGGTATTACCCATTGAGAGGTATGAAGATCCATCTGAGGATGGTTGAGTTGAAATCTGTGCCGTGAGACGACGAAGTTCATTCCATCTGCGACCGTCGAGACGGAGGAGAGCAAGAGAGTATGTTGAGGTGTCAAGGGGCATGGTTTTGTATTTGGGATCGAATAGAGTGAGTGTCAAAGTATGAGATAGAGTGCGCGCGGACACAAAATGATTAGATATCAAGATATATGAGTTCCTTGTGGTGGAGAAGTAGTGAGAATGTTGTTTTCTGTGAAGAGAAGTTTTGATGTAGCTGGAGAGATATGATATGAATAATTCGAGTCTTTTTCTTTACTTATTGAAAGCTTGCGAAGCTCAAATATTTTTATTGATGTTGGAGCTTGGACGATTAGATTAGATTAGATTGATTAGTCATCACTGGTAACGTGGTTTATCATCGAATGGGCCATATCACCGAACGGGCCACTTTTCCCTTAATTCATACCTTCAACTTGTCCAGTGTAACGCTGGTCACACTGGACGTTCAGGGCGCATTTGACGCATTGCTGCCCAAGAGGCTGCTGGAACGGATGCAGAAACAGGGCTGGCCTATAAAGCTACTCCGGCTGATTAACTCGTTCCTGGCGGACTGTAAGGTTAAAGTCCGGCTAGAGAGCACGTATATCGCGAAGTCAAGGATACAATGCGAAACCCTACAGGGTTCGCCGCTATTCCTGATTCTGTATATACTGTATTTGGCTGAACTGCTAAACCAGGATCGCTTTTTATGTTTCAGAGGCCCTGCCTCCGTCGCGGGCCCGTCGCCAATACCCTTCGGGAGGTCAGAACTAGCCATTCTATACGGAGACGTTAAACTGTATATAAATAAATAAATAAATAGTAATATTATTCAGTGTATACGTATTAAACAAAGCGTTGCAAGGATTTAAGGAGTAGAAAGTTGTGATTTACGGCCCCAAACCCGTTTGCATGGCATGTGTGGAATGGTATTAGGGCCCAATACCAGCAGGCAAATCACGTGGGCAGTAGTATTAAGCCCCAATACCGATGGTCAGATGTGGTGCGGGCAGTATTAGGGCCCAATACCGAAGAATACACGTATAAATTATTACAAGAGTTTCGTGTTTGAAATGATGATTAAGGTTAATATCAAGGGTTAGGGTTTAGTAGAGTTTATTTATTTATTTATTTACAGTTTAGCGTCTCTATGTAGAATGGCTAGTTCAAACCTCCCGAAGGGTATTAGCGACGGCTCGCGACGGAGGCGGGCCTCCCGCGAGCCTTTCGTGTATAGCCGTGTGCTATGCCTGTCGGTACTCCTAGCGCCCTTGCCTTCCGTTCCTACCTCCGAGCAGTGCCGTTCCCTTTCCCCTGCGGTCCTCCCTCCACTTAGAGAAGCGCCCTGTCATTCTTGCGCAGTTTGCGCTGGGTATTTATTTATTTATTTATTTATATACAGTTTAACGTCTCCGTATAGAATGGCTAGTTCTGACCTCCCGAAGGGTATTGGCGACGGGCCCGCGACGGAGGCAGGGCCTCCCGCGCGCCTCCCGTGCATAGCCTGTTGCTATACTTGATGGTACTCCTAGCGCCCCGTCCTTCAGTCCCTACACCTAGACAGTGCCGTTTCCCGCTACTCCTGCAGTCCTCCTCCCTCCATTTGGAGGAGCGTCCCTGCTCGCTCTCTTCTAAATCCTACATATTTATAGGTTAGCGCTTTTTATTTGCTAGCTTACCTTTTAAGTGTAGCAGATCTTTAAGTATAGCTGCTGTCCTTAGAAGGCGTATGTGCATATAGGGAGCACTTTAGTTTGCCGGTTCTTACATTAGGGCGGTGCCTTTGTATGATGCGTGCGCTGATTATATAGGGCGCGGCCTATCGCTATACAGCAGTTAAAGAATGGCGGTTTTGTCTTGGTAAGCCGTAGCTCTGTTGGGGACCACCCGGACTTGTCAGATCGCGCGTTTGTTGTGCGCGGGCGTTGATGGCGAAATATTGCGTCACTGTGAGAAAATCCTCGAACAGCTTGGGGTGCGCTAGTATTGCGCTCATGTACCTCCGTCCTTCTTTAGGGCGACTAGGTGGGCGTTCCGGCTTGGCCGGCCAGGCATGGAACTTGCGCTGGGAGATCTCACAGAACACGAGATGCTCAGGAGTTTTCGCGTATCCGCAAAGGCAGTTGAGCTCAGCGTCGGTGTGGCCGAATCTTCTATGGTATTGCGCGAAGTCGCCATGAGCCGTTCGGGCGGCTAGAAGCCGGTGGAGCAGCGTACGAGGGAGGCGGAGTTCTGGAGGCTCCGCTATAGAGTACCCGAGTCCCCATTTGCGGTAGGATGCTGAGAGTCCTGTAAGGCACCGACTCCACCAATCAGAGGTCGCAGCGTCGGCAAGGGCCCTTGCCGTTGTGCCTATTCCGCTGATTGTGGGCTCTGCCGAACGGTCGTCATCCATGCGACCCTCGTTCGCGCCAGCGTCAGCCAGCTCGTCAGCCGTCTCATTGCCTTCGATGCCCATATGACCTGGGGACCATCTAATGCCGACTTTGAACTGGTCTATGAGGGCATGGCATTCAAGGAAGGCCCACTGGGAAGTATTGGACGCGTTAGCCCGCATACACCAGATCACCGAAGTGCTGTCGATGCACATCCATATATGCTCATCCAAGGGCCGAAGGATTTCCAGCGCGCATTGCAGACCATTGCAGACCAGGGCTTTGAAAGGGGCTCGCTTCCTGTTGCTGCTAGATCCGCCTAGGCACACTGAGAGCTTTATGCTGCTGCTCTTCTGCTGATCCCTAGGATCAGGCCAGGGCTGGGCTAGTACTGGCCTGGGAGCGTACGGGATGAGCGTAAGCGCAGCCGGTTGCGGTTGTAGCCATATGCGGGCGAGGGCGCGCTAGGCGTTCGCGCCTGCCGCGCGTACCAGCACCTCCGACCCATATAGTAGGGAGGACTGTACCACATGTGACTACGGCCTTCCTTAACGACGCAGCAGGTGGTCCGAACCTTACACCCGCTAGCCCTTTAATGTGGCGTGCAACTTTCAGCGCTTTAGTTGAGCGCTCGGCTACGTGCCTCTTAAAGGATAGCTTGCGGTCTATCCAGACGCCGAGCCAGCGCAAAGCCGGTTGCTCGTCGCCCACTGCGGTTACTGGCGTGATCGTAAGTTCTGGTGACACTCTAATACTGGGAGCATTTGTGTTCCGCTTTCGCGAAAGATGGATCATCTCCAGCTTCTCTGGCGCGAAGGCTACCTTATTCTCAGCTCCCCACCTCATAACCTGGCGCACGTCGCGCTTTAGCATAGTCACATTGCTTTCCACGGACTTTGAAGCCCTGTAGATAGCAATGTCGTCCGCATACCCGAAGCGTAGAGAGCGGTCCTGATTCAGCAATTCAGCCAGGTATAGTACATACAGAATCGGGGATAACGGCGAACCCTGTGGGGTTCCGCATTGCGTCTTCGATTCCGCGGTGTACGTGCCCTCTAGCCGGACCATAACCTTGCGGTCCGCCAAGAACGAGCCGATTAGCCGGAGTAGCTTCCCAGGCCAGCCCTGCTTCCGCATCCGTTCAAGCAGCCTTCTGGGCAGCAGTGCGTCGAACGCGCCCTGCACGTCCAGTGTAACTAGCGTCACCTCCTTCCCCTGAGCGAAAGCCGATTCCACATCGTAAACGAAGGAGGCTACTAAATCCACAGCTGAGCGTTTGGGGAGGGCTCCGCCATGTTGCGGGCTGATCACCCCGTAGTGTATCGCTGCCCAGGAGATCCTTCTAGCAACAAGCCGTTCAAGGCCCTTGCCGATGCACGAAAGGAGTGCGATCGGCCTCCAAGAGCGTACCGACGACCTATCCTTCTTTCCGATCTTTGGAAGCATTACCACTTCCGCTAGCTTCCATTCGGATGGGAAGTGTGATAGTTCAAGGCACTTTTGGAAGAAGTCTCTTATAAACGCCCTAATATGCTGCCAGCAGGCCTTTAGTAGTCGTACAGTAACACGATCCGCCCCTGGGGAAGTGCTTGATACGCCGATCACACTCTTTTCCACCTCCTCGAGCGAGATAGCCGTGGTCCACGGCAGTATCGGTCGCCGACCTTCCGCTTCAAGTGGATCGTACTCCAGATCGTCCGAATCGTCGTATCGGTGCAGTACCTTTTCTAGCAGGGCTTCCGCTTTCTCTTTGGTGCTCTCGATACTTACACCGTTCACAATCAGCGGCGGGGCCTTAAGCGATGGGGCGAGCTTGTGCCACCCCACTACCTTATATAAGTCGGCGTCGTCCGCTGCACTGTCGATAACCCGGCGCCAATAGTCACGTTTGGCATTCCGTATCGTCGAGAGCATGTCGCGCCGTTTGCGTTCTTGCTCCGGCGCAGCCCGCCTGCGTGCGCTCGCATAGCCGGCGTGTAGCTCAGCGCACGCCGGCGTCCACCAGGGCGCCGATTTGGCCGTACCCTGTGGGCGCTTCCCTACTGCCTTGATCGCATTCTGGAAGAGAGTAGTCAAAAGTGCAGCGATGTCGTCTAGGTCGCGCGTATCCAGCACGTCGGCCGGCTGTGGCAAATGTGAGATCCCAGAGTTAATGGCGTGCGCGAACCTCGGTAGATTTGCTTCCGTAACCCGGTAGCCCGCGTTGCCATCGGCTCCCTGGCCTCTCCCTGGTAGCAGTGTTACGAGAGTGAAATGGTCCGAACCGCAGTCCAGGTCGTGTCTAACCGTAGTTTCCGCGAACGGGATGTTCGAGAAGGTTAGATCGATGGTATGGCCAGCGCGGTGTGTGGGCTCTCCCGGCTCCCCGATGAAGTCCGCTCCGCTACTAAGGGACCAGGCAGCTAAGGATGCGCCCTGATTGGAGGACCCGACTCCTGGCTCAAACATATCGTGCTTTGCATTGAAGTCGCCTCCGATGAGAAAATTCGGTGGGACTTGTATGCTGGTTATATAATCGATTATTCGCCTAGTGCTAGGCTCTCTGTATACATTGACGATATGAAAGCCATTTACCTCCAGCCAGACTATGTCGCGATCGTCGCCATTCCGGCGCTGCTGGGTGATCAGGTTAGCCGCCTTTCGCGTGTAGGACATCGCCCTTGGCCTCTCTGCTTCACGCTCTGCCGTAAGTACTCGCTCCCATGCATCAACCGGCGCATAGCATTCGTATGCTGGATGGTTCTGCGTTCTTGTTCCAGGGTAGACGCTGGGTTCTTGCACACACACTACATCAGCCCCTTCCTCAAATGCCAACTGTAGCAGGGCTATGTGTGCTGGCCCTGATCTTCCTACATTCGCCCAGGCCACTTTCAGTCCGTTAGCCGAGGCTGTCGCGCGGCCTTCGCCGCTTCGTCCTGCTCCGTTTCTCAGCATAGGGACGAAGTGGGAGAGAGGGTCGTATCAAGCTCCATGCTGACGCTAAGGGTAGGGCTCGCTCGTCGTCGGATACAGCGTATACGCTTCGCTTTGACAGCTCGACAAGGTTGAGGGAGCCGGTGGGGGCTGTCTTGCGTTTGACGCGCCGCGATTGTTGGTCTGCCGCTTCATACGCTGCGATGCGCGCCCCTGGGGTCGGGATTACCACCTGGACCCCGCTCTTAGGGCCGCGCTTCCTGCTGGCTCTTGGCCGCTAGCTCGCACGCTTTGCGTGTAGCCGTTTGTTGACGACGGATCTCTCCGAGCTGGCTTGCAGTGAGCCGGACTATCTTGCCGTCAGCCCTCTTTGGAGTGGCTGCGCAGTGCTTATGCCCGGCAGGGAAGGGGCCATGACAACCAGTGCATTTGGGCGAGGCCGTACAAGCTGCGCCTGACGCCCCCTGGTGTTTCGATATAGCAGCGCCGCAGTTGTTGCATCTGCGGACTGCGCGGCAGGTTAGAGGGTTGCAATACTCTTGGCACCCTGGGTTGTGCAGTTCTATGCTCTTTTTCTTCTCCGAGAGCTTGGAGTGTCCTGAGGACCCAAAAAGGGTAAAGGAGCGGACTTCCTCTTTGAAGCTGATGAACCATACCGATGTTGAGCCTGAGGTTCCAGCGCTGTGGCAGTTGACCGGCCTTACCCCGGTCTGTATTTCGGCTTCCTCAGTGACAACGTCGGCAGTAACAAGCCGATTGCCCAAGAGACCTGTCAGAACATTGGGAGTGTGAGCTAGGCGATATGTGTGCCATTTTTCCACTCGTTCTAAGATGGTGCAACGGGTGGCTTTGCAAATAAGCGCAGCGTTCGATCCCTTTAGAATGAGGTCGTAGACTGCTTTCGTATTAGGCTTAACTGCCCAGCCTGTAGGGGTAGCCCACAGCCGGGGGATGTCCTTGGCTGAGATCTGGGGTACGGCCTTCGTAATGGCCTCCCGGATAAGGAAGGGCTGGTCTCGGACTAGGAGCGTCCCTGGTTCGGCCCGGGCGTAGATGCGAAGGTCCGTTCTTTCCCTTGGGCTCTTTGGTGTCGGGTTACCGGCTGTCGGCGGTCGGACCGTCTGCGGGCCCGTATGATTCCGGGTTCCCCACTTTGTTTTGGTGAGGCGGCGCGTTTTTGCGAGGCGACGCGTTTTGACGACGGGTCCGCGCCCACTGTTGATGTGTTCGGGGTCTTGAGGGCCCCCGCGTAGGAAGTTTTGGACGGTTGCTTTGCAGCAGCGGTCCCGAAGAAGGTGTTGGTTCAGGTAGGCCAATGTACCCTCCTGAATCTCCTGAGCAAACTTCTTTTGCTCATCCGGAGAGTTGCGAACGAAGGCTTCCACAGCCTTCGCGTAGCCTTCGAGAGCGACGCGTCGTAGCGTCGCTTCGCGCTCCATTTGTTCCAGCTTGGTTATCACAGCTTGGAATGCCGGTGTGCCAGCGGGATTGACCACTGGCGGGATTGGTACTGTGCCCTGTATAGTTCCGATGTGCTGGAAGGGCAAGGGGGATGGAGGCGATCGCTCGCGCGTGTGCGCATCCACGTTCGCGATCGTCGGTCTTTGGGGCGTTTGCGACGCCATTGTCGCCGGCGGCAGCAAGGCGTAGAGAGGGATCTTTTAGAGGATCCTACTTGTAGAATTGAATTGATTTGAAATGTAAATGTTAAGCCAGAACATATATTCGTGTTTCGTAGTTATATAAGTTTGTCAGAAATAGACAGCAAGTTACGCATAAAGGGTGATATATTGAATATGTATGTTTCAAATGAGAATTCAACAGGAATGAAGTGGCTCAGAGGATGAAGACTATTTAATCTCTATTTGCACTCCGAATAGAGATCGGGCCTAGCACCCCAGCATTCGTTTTTACTCCCCCAAATAGAGTATATTCATTGTAGATATCTAATAGCATTTACTAGGCCCTTAGGCCTAGCCGTCCTATATAGTCGTGGACTGAAAACGGACGTTAATAAAATCAATCAATCAATCAAACCACACATTAACTAAAAATTTTATCAACATAACCATGCCATCTTGTCTTAGGAGGTCTTTCCACATAGTTTCTTGTGTGCTCGTCAATTTCATCTACCTCCTGGGTTTTCAAGACCACCTCATATGGCTTCAACCATTTTGTTTTCTTTAATGACTTTCCATCCTACAAAGATAATCGGAAATACACCGACCATTGCATAAGAGAATAAAAAAGTTGGAACATCCCAAAATCCTATGCATGGTCAGTTAAGTTGCTTAAGAGGGTAATAGAGACAATGTTTGGGAAAGGCAACAAGGTAACAGCTGGGCAGAAAAGTATTAACAAACCAGGTAAAAAAAGACTGTATAACCGCCAACAAAAGTCATTATAAAACATCCAGCCAATGCATAGTATGCACTGAATGGTTGCCAGAAACTTTTATGCGGTAGCTTGTTTCTATCAAGTCCTTGCGCATCACATGCTCTTTTCCACTGCATCATTAAATCAGTTAGTTCTAATCAGACAACTTCAGTGGGTTTACTCACACATATAAAAGTATACGCCATAACACTAAAGTTAATTAATTGACTTGCAGTTACCAAATTTACAAACCATTGTAGGACTACCGCTGCATTATTTGATACCTGAAGAAAGCTCAATAATGCAATAGCTAAAGTAATTCCAACACAATAAATTGGGACACCTTGTTTTGTACACTTGGTAAGGATTTTAGGAGCTTTCCCTTCAAGTGCAAGACCAAATAGTGATCTTGATGCACAATAAACATATGAATTGCCTGCTGAAAAAGCTGCTCCTAAGACCATGGCGTTAACAATATCGGGAAGGATGCGAATTTGAAGTCGATTCATAGCAACTACATACGGACTCGCCGCTGCACCAGGGAGACCATTGGTAAAGGCATCTTTCAATTCTTGATCATCATATGGAACCAAGATACCCACAGCCAAACTTCCCAAGACAAAAAATGCCGTAAGACGATAGAAGACACCATTGAATGCTCTAGGCATAACAACTCTAGGGTTTTGAGCTTCACCTGCTGCCATCGAGACATAATCTGGACCAGCTATAGTGAATGAGGCTTGAATGAGGCATTGCAAGAAGCCTAGAAATTTTCCAAGAGATCCAGTTTTATATAGTTCAGTGAATGCTCCTGGAGTTCTCCAAAATCGAAATCCGAATTTATCATAAAGAGGGTTTCCACCAAGCATTGTGATGAAAGTGAACGCTATAAGACCGATGATTAAGAGAACTTTTCCCATTGCAAGGTAGAACTCTGATTCACCATACCATCTAACAGCAAAAACATTGATGAGACTACAATGTTAGTAGTGTAAGCTAAAAAGCATATCTGAAAACAACATACCCATAAAGAACGATGACAATAGCTATAATTCCCCCGGCAGGAACGGCATCACTCCAGTAATGAATGATCACATTACAGGCTACTATCTCGAATGGAACGAGTGCGGCTTCGAATATGAAGAAGTTGTATCCTGCAGCAACTCCAAATGCGTCATCTACATATCGACCAGCAAATCGAATAAATGGTGATGATATTGGTAAGTAAGTTACCATCTCTGCCATACACTAAGGTCAAAATTAGACAGGATGATTATGAAAGGATAGAAGATCATAACACTCACGTTTGTAACCGCCAAAATGAAAGTGCACCTATTATAGCACTGAGTAAGCAGCTAGTCCCATTTATTCCTTTAGGTCTCTCGAATATCTGGGAAATAAGAGTACACACCAAATCGTGAATGCCAAGAATAAACTTCCTGGCCCTCCATTTATCAATCCATGACCGATTTGGACATAAAGAGCAGTTCCAATAGTTCCTCCGATACCAATCAGCTGAATGTGTCTTGGTCTTAATTGACGATGCGTAGAATCATGTGTTTGATTGACGGATAATCTGCCGTCATGATATGGAGAGAAGGCGCCAAGTACTTCTTCCTCGTGCTTCTCTTTTGAATAGCCTTCACGTATAGGTTGTTTACATGAACCAATTTTTTCTCCATGGTTAACAGGATGTGGTACTGGGATACCAGATGAAGACATGTTGGTTGTCAATGATGAAAAGATGAGAAAAATCAGGATACGGGATAGAAGTAAAGATAAATATATTGAACGTCAATCTGCCAAGTCTATCAGTAGTGGGGGAAAAAGCTGTCGGCCAGTTAGCTCAAAGCAGTTCATAACCCCACCAACCAAGCCAACTAGGTTTATCGAGGTGGGTGGGTAGGAGTGAATTGACAATGGGGAAGAGATATCGACCCCAGATTATGATTAATATGTTCCCGAAAGACGAAGGGTCAAGGACATCATATGACAAGTGGGATATTGATTGATGGATAGGAGACAGATTCAACAGTAACAAGCCCTTGCCTTTCCAACACCGATTACGTTACTAGGTAGTCTGCAGTGTAACCGTGAGATAAAAAGATTACACGACAACAAGGTGTGCTTTAATAGAAGGGATCCGGAAGAAGATTGAACAGAGCTAGTTCAATATCGATTGATTGATTGATTGATTGATTTCATTTACGTCCACTTTCAGTCTAAGACTATATAGGACGGCTAGGCCTCTAAAGGCTCTAGCAGATAACTTTTTATTCTACAATATTGGATATATTCAATTTAGGGAAGTGAAAACAAATGCTGGGGACCGGCGCCCACTTATTATACGCGTTGCATATAATAAGAAAATACGAAAATAAGGACATATGATAATCAAAGAGTTGATAAAAAACTCGTTCTTTCTTCTTCCTCAAGTAATACTCCTTCCATTTCTGCAATAACTCTTTCTCCCTCTATTATTGCTTCTTCTTCTTCTGCTACCTCTCTTTCTTCTGTTTCGTTTTGTATAAGAGCTCTAGTCAGATGCCATGCTCTTGTAGCGATTTTGGTGATATTAATGAATTGGATGGCTAATTCGATGCCGATTTTTCGTATGGAGTAGAAATTGTATAGTGATTTTGGATAAAGGTATCTCCTTAAATATTTCTTTTTTTCAGCTTTATATATGGGGCAGCTAATAAGGAGGTGTTGTGGTGCCTCGATATTACCACATATACATTTGTTGTTGGCAAGTTTGAAGCGATGTAAATAGGATTTGATATATCCATGACCTAATTTGAGTTGAAAGAATGCGCTAGCAGTATTTCGATTGGTTCCGCTTGGTAGCTTGATCTTCGAGCCAATTTTCCATGGAAATAGCTTCGAGTAAGCGTCTTGGATTCTCCGCACTGAATTCTTGGAAATTATCTATGATGCGATCAAGAAACGGAATGTCTTCATCTTCTCCGATATATTCAAGAAGCCAAATTACACTGTCTAAATCGCCGGAAAAGAACACATGGCGGTTTAGAATAGGGTGCCAGGTGTCACGGCGCCAACTACATGATCTGTAGTTGCCTTCGTGCCTCAGGCATAGACCATTAGCGTGCTCTGCTTCTTATAAGTAGGGCCTCACTCTTCCATAAACCTTCCACTCTTATGGTACAATATAAGTCTTTACCCATACCGTGACACCACAACGATGTGGAACTTTTAGCAATACAAAATTTTTCTCTTATATTCGATTAAAAATTTTTTACAGCAATCACTACAATTCAGTATTTATTTATTTATTTATTTATATTAATTAACGTCTGTTTTGGACCTCCTAAGGGTATTTAGACGTGCTAAGATAAGGAACTATTTGAGCGGCGTGATCGTCGCGACCGAATTTAGCAATTTAACTTCAATGCCAGGGGCTGTTCGCTCCTCTACAGGTGCGATCCTCTTCTGTTTCCAGAAGGGTACGTCTGATCCGGGTTGTTGTTAAGGTAGAGCTTGGTTCCCGGGTGGATAGGCTCGTTGTGGGCTCCTGATCCCTATGACGGAGGAGAAGAAGCGAGAGTGGGTTGCTATTTTGTTTAGCCGAGCAGCAAGGCTCTTGTATTGTATCTTGAGTTTGCGGTTTTTAGAGGTGAGGTGTGTTTGAGTGATCAGTTGAGTGATAAGTTTATAAGGGGGGGGGGGGCGGCGGCGGGCTTTGTTGAAAAGATGATTCCTTCCTGAGGGTCCTTTAGTAGTTAGGACAGATCTGAGTGTAAAACTCTGAGTCGGTAATCAGCTGAGTGAGCTTGCTAGGTGTATGTATAAGTTTCTTTATGTATGTGATCGCCTGCTTGTTAGATTGCATTTCTACAGGGGCAAGAGGCCAGTCTGAACGCTTTAGATTGTTTATTGTGCACTTAAAGAAGTGATATGGTTCCTTTGCACTGCCACATGAGCATTCCAGCTTGTTGTTTTGATGATCAAATCGCTGATGGTAAGCGGCGTAGTCGCCATGGCCTGTTTTCATAGCTAGCAGTCGGTGCAGGACTGCTCTTGGTAGTGTTAGTTCCTTGGGCTCCTTTGTGTTGTATTTAGGAGACCACTCCTTGTAGCCAGCGGAGAGAGAGGTCTTCATCTCTTCCCACCAGTTAGTCTCTGCGTATAGGCGCTTCTGGCGGACGATCGTTCGAACCCCGCTGATTGTTGGCAGCTTGTCGATTGCCTGGTCCATGGGCCCAGTTGCGCCTGCGTTTGCTAAGCGATCTGCTTCCTCATTGCCTTCAATCTCCATATGTCCAGGAGACCACTTTATCCTGATATCGAGTTGTTTCATCGCTTTGTGACACTTGTGGAAGGCCCATTGCGTTGTAGGCGGTGCGTTTCCGCGTATGCCCCAGATGACTGATGTGCTGTCGATACACATCCAGATCCGGCTGTTCGGGAATCTTTAAGCGTAGTAATTAGGTGCTCCAATCCGCGCCATGCTCCTATCGCTTCTGCATCGAATACATGTGAGTCGCTTCGGATCTGCTTAAATCCGGACGCTATTTGAGTGCCGTTGCGATATATTTGCATATCCGTAGCCAACACAATGTTTGCGATCAATGGTTTGTTCTGATCCGTCGGAGAAGATCGTGTAGTCCTCGGGTGGGAGTTGTCGCCACCACTCTTTGAAGGCTTGAGCTGCTTCTTCTTTGGTTAGTCCTTCCGTTGGATCCGTTCTGCAGCCAATCGAGAAGTGCGGGCGGAGCAGCTTCGAGCGTTGAGTCTCTGGGATGAGAAGGCCGAGCCGCTGGATTCTTGTAAGAGGCCCTCTTGTTGAGCCTGCTCCTCGTCCACGTTTTCGTATTACCGGCTTCAAACGATTCACTAGCAAGTGCTGATTGTCGATCGTTTTTAAACGGAGTGCGAATCGCAGCTTGGCGTGTTCTAATGCGACTATCCCCGATGGCAGGCCTGCTTCTTTGATAAGAGCTGCGATCGGTGTAGTCTTATATACTGGGATCGCTCCTCTTGCAGCGGTATTGATCACTCTATTGATGCAACGAAGATGGCCTTTTATGCCTGCGCTTATGCTTGGATCGCTTTGGCCTAGGCCAGGCTTATGTTTACCAGCGTACCATACTTCCGTGCCGAATAGTGCTACTGGGAGGACGCAGGTGATCACTGCTTTTCTTAGAGAGGAAGCTGGCGGCCCATGTATAGTGCGAGCGATCGACCTGATGTGTGAGGCTACTTTCATGGCTTTCGCTGTGCGTGTTTTGACGTGTTGTAGGAACGAGAGCCGGCGATCGAAGAAGACGCCCAGCCATCTCAGAGTGGGCTGAGCGCTTCCGCTCGTTGCAATCGGTACTGGAGTGATTATCAGATCTGGATTCACTACCAATGGTGGATTAGTGGAATCATGTTGTCTGGTAATATGGAGTAGTTCGAACTTCTCAGGAGCGAATAGGATTCTGTTCTCCTTGCCCCATCTGATGATCTGCCGTACTCGTCGTTGCAGGATCCTAGCATTCGTAGAGAGATGCTTGGAAGAGTGGGAGTCGCCGCTACCCTTAGCGAGCGACGTTTCACGCCGTAAGACGTAAGCTCGGACGTTTTTTGTATGGGAAGATAACCCCAAGACCCCACATGCGCCCCCGCTTTCCGGTGCGAAGCGAGAACGGTGTGAAACGTATCTCCCTCTCGATCATCACTCGACCTCCCAGCACCCCCTTGCGACCAAAGTCAATCGTCAACTTCCCCACCATGGCGAGCGAGCTCACCCACAACGTCGCGCATCAGGTGCTGATCTGTACGCGATGCCAGACGTGCGTCGTGCCCGGTGCTACAAGCGTTGCGCGACACCTCCGAAATCTACCCCACCACTTGACGGGTGCTGCACTGAAGACCGAGTTGGCCCACGCTCACACCCTCCCTCTCAAGAGCATGCGGGAGCTGCGCGAACAGAAGCCTGCCAGTGGAACAGTTCAACTAGAGCACCTGAAAATCTTTCATGGCTTCCAATGTTCGCTGTGCGATAATGATCCCTTTCTGACGATCCACCTTCCACGCATGCATCGGCATGTGGCTACTCACAATCGGAAGGCTAGCGAACACAAAACTACTCCGTTGTGGCAGGAGTGTTTACTACAGACGCACTCCACTGCCCAAAACCTTGTAGATTACTTTCAGGTTGTGGCAAGCAGGGTTGAATCTCATGATGAAAGTGGGGATGAGGTTCCCTTGACACAATTGGAAAGGGATTCAATTGATAAGATCGAGCAAAATGTTTTGGATCTTAAAAAGGATCTCTTCAAGGAAGCGGGTGTCGTACGGGACATCAAGGAATCTCGACCCGAGAGGATACCGTGGTTGCACGATGTCACCAAGTTCCCCTTTCACCTGGTCAATTTACAAGACGAGGAGATTTGGGCTTCGTACAAGCTACCATCGAAGAAGGAATTGGATGGGGAGCACCTTGAGGCGGAAGACCCTCAACTCGTTCGCCATTCTCAATGCTGCCGAGGCTATGATGCGAGATGCCTATCAATTGTGCTCCGATACCTCCCCCGATCGAAAGATGACCCAACAGCGAGCCAACATCCTCAATGAGTTTTACGCGGGAGCGAGCGGCAAGGCGGATGGGTTTCGATATCACAAGAATGCTTCGACGCTGGTCAAGTATTTTCTCATTGGGAAGCAACTCTTGGTGTATTATTACCGTGTGGTGTATTCGGAAGATGGATTCTTCACCGCCACTCAACCCGATCAAAAGCTACCACGTGACATCATCGAGCCTACCTCTGCGCAAATTCGAGCGATGGATGCCATCATGGAAGCTTTGGACATGGAAGATGCCGAAGAATCCGAATTGGCTTTGAAGCGTGCTATTCGACGATTATATCTGGCTCTGATTTGTCACTCGATTGGAAGCGTACCATTTAAATCACCGGTCTTGAGTTTTTGTGCCACGAAGAGAGTCGCATGATTTATGGGCGGGGATTGTGGGAAGAGCCAGGAAATTTTAATAGTTACCTGTCAGCTCTCACGTGGACGGCGCAATTGATCCTCTTTGATTTTGTCTGTTTTCAAGAGCAAGAGGACGAAGATCAAATTCCCATCCTCCTCACCACGCTCTGCAAGAAGTTCTTTCAACAATTAGCCGAGACCCCTTTCGGTTACATTCTTCAGTGGCGTTTATATTTATTCAAGGTGAGTAAGGCTTCCATCACCAAGCACCAAGCTCGGTGGTCCTTGGATCGACAGATTGTGGGGTATCGCGGGGTAGAATTATCCATGGAACAGATTTCGGACTTGGTGCTTTCGGAATTTCAACAAGCTCACTCTCTATTATATGATGAATTGTTATTCGGCATGCCAGATTTGATTACCATGGTTTCGTGGAGGATGAAGGATGATTTGGATTCTGAGGATTTTGGGGATTCCTGGCTCTCTCACTCTCACAATTCGGAATTTTTAGAAGGAGCAGATCTGAGGCTCTTTCGACATATCAAGACGAACTCTAAATTACGAACCACCTTCTTCAAGGCTGATCAAGGTGGAGGGTTAATCTTGTGTCCGAAGGCCATGAAGATTTATGAAGTACAAGCCCAAGAATTTTTAAAGCGACTCTTGGTCTTGTGTCACATCAGTCCTGGTCCCCCTCTGCGAGAGCCCGAATTACTTTCTATCACGTGGCGGAATATGGAACGCCAACGACATATTTATATCTGGGAAAAATTGGTAATGATCTATACACAATATCACAAAGGGCAACAACAATCTGGTGCATACAAGAATAATATTCGATTTCTTCCGAAAGCCATTGGGAATTTATTACTTACTTATATTGCATACGTTATTCCCCTTCGACAAATCTTTCTTCGACAAGAAAATCCGACCGCCTTGATATCCCCTTACCTCTGGTCCAATCTTCAAGGGCATGTGTGGGTGGATGGAATTATTTCCACTTGCTTACGGAAAGCATGTAAACGAGCTCAGGTTTCGATACTACACACTTCCAATTGGCGACAATTTGCCGCTTCCATCACGAAAGAGAAGTTTACTACGAGAGAACAAGCCAACTTTGATCTGGAGCATACCCCTGGGGAATTTATTGAAGATGAATCCGATTTGAGGGCGTTGGCCGAATTTAGCAATCACAGCTTTCAAACCTTCAATGTAGCTTACGCTGGAACGACCAATCTCACCATGAATACTATGTTGCATCGAGGCTTTCGGGCTTCGGCTAGTTGGCATTCCTTCTTTCGATTCGCTTTCGTTCTGCAAGGGAAGCGAGCCTCGAGTCCATCGGATGCTTTAGTTCTTCAAGCGGCGAAGCGTAGTCGATTTCGTCAAAGGCAAGGGTATTCGGAAGAGGATTTACTTCAAGTGGCTCAAAGATTATTTTCTTCTGTCCCTTTTCAATTTCGTCAACCTGGTCAACGTCGTGGGGTGTTGACTACTTTTGGAACGACCTTTCACGAACAAGTCATCTTGATCTTGGGAACCGGTTCCGGCAAGACTTTAATTCCTATGCTCAGCGCTAGCCTTGCGGATGCTAGCACCACTATCATGATCATTCCTATGGTGGCCTTACGGATTGATATGATCAAACGTTTTAATGCGGTAGGCATTCCCTCGGTCGTGTGGTCGGTGGAGTGTAGGGAAACCCCTCCATTGGTGATTGTATCGGCTGAAGCTGTTTGCAACGATAGCTTTTTGGAATACGCTCAAGGGCTAGTCTTTCGACAAAAATTGGATCGGATTATCATGGATGAGTGTCACCTCACTATCACCACTAGTGAGTATCGCTCTTGCATGACTCAAGTTGGGTGGTTCATTCGACAAATTCGAACTCAATCCGTCTGGTTATCTGCCACCTTGCCTCCGGTGATGGAAGAATTATTCATCGAACAGAATAAATTGGTTAGCCCTCAAATCGTTCGAGAGTCAACCAATCGATCTAACCTTCAATACCTCGTCAGTTATGGAGATGGAGTTCCTTCTTTGATGGAGAAAGCGAGAGAGTTAATTGAGGTGTGTTGGCCCGATCCCAATATCTTTGATCAAAGTTGTGATAAGATTATTATTTACTGTCGCACTCGTGATGTTGCTAGCGCGGTAGCGGAATTGATGGATTGTCCTCTGTACACGTCGGAGTCCGGTACGATTCGAGAGAAGGGGGAGATCATTCAACGATGGCTTTCGAATCCTCACCAACCTGTGATCGCTGCTACGTCCGCTCTCGGGATTGGATTTGATTACCCTCACATTCGATGGGTCATCCACCTCGATGCTCCGGAGCGGGTGACCGCTTTCTCTCAAGAATCCGGTCGGGCGGGACGCGATGGCAGGAAGGCTTCATCCATCATCTTATTAGATTCGGCGTGGCGCCCTCAACGTGATACCTCTCTTCCACCCGATCAAGCTACCATGCAACTCTACCTCACTCAACAATATTGCTCACGTGGCGTCCTCAGTCAATTCCTCGATCGGCCTTCGGATTGGCGTTGGTGCATGTCAAGTGATGAGGTCTGTCAAGTGTGTAGGGAACCTCATGAGGAACCTCGCCCCCCTCACTTGATATACACTTTAAATCCATCTACCACCGAAATCGAATCCACTGGCCCTCGAGAGATTCACGCTCAAGATTTTCGACAGGATCAAATCCTCGATCGATACGAGCAGGACCTCCTCACCTTTCATGGTTCTTGCCTCTACTGTCGAATTCACAATCGTCGCTTCGATCACCTTTCTTCACAATGCTCTCGACGATCTGATTGGATTCATGCCAAGGGGGAAGCTCTACAAGCGTGCCAATTTGACGAGAGAGATTGGATGCCACGATACATCGTGTGTTGGAATTGTTATCAGCCACAAGAGATCTGTCGAGTGGCCGATCCCGAGCACGAAGAGATCGCGTGTCGATTTCCGGATATGGTGATGCCACTCTGTCATGGGGTGTATAAGAAGGTAGGTGGTCTACAGTGGCTTCGGCGGCACTTTCAGCGAACCTTTGAGACTGAGCTTGAATATATGCTTTGGCTTGGGGAAACGACAAGTCTCGGGGGGAACGTGTGTATTCAAGCTAATTGCGTTGCTGCCATTGCCATTCAGGAGTTGGAGTGAGATGAAGAAATGCAAATGAGATAAAGAAATTCGAGTAGAATAAAGGAGGTAGAGTGAGATAAAGAAGGTAAGGCAAGACAAAGGGAACAAAGGAATTGAAGAAGGGTCACAACGTAATATTCATTGTCATTCATTTCACCTGCCCATGGTCGGTGTAATCGAGTCTTGAATGTATTATCTCGAGGTGAATGAATTATTTGAGGAGATCAACGAGTAAATTTACCATGATGTTACCATAGTCAATTTGACTACAGTCAACTTTACTGTAGTCAACTTCACCACCACCTTACTACAGTCAGCTTTACCATTAGCAATACACATCAGATGAGTTACAGATTGTATTTTTATCAATATTAAAAATCAAAGAGAAAGCGCTCAATGATTTAGGGAGAAAAAAATGATATAAATGAATGAAAAAGACAATCATTATATAATTCAGAAGAAAAATGATAACAATAATTGAAAAAGATAACCGCCATATGGTTCAAAAGAAAAATGATAACCGCTAAATATTAAATAAAGAGAATTTAAAAAAGTAAAGATAAAGATATTTTTTATATAGAATTAATAAAGAAATATGAAATATATATATTAAAAATAATTTACAATGTTATTTTGAAGTAAAAAGAATGAATATATGAAATATAAATAAAGAAATTATTTAAAGTTAATAATAAAATTAAATTTTATAATTGATATATAATTAGAATTATAAATATATTATGGAATTTAAATGAAAGATTTATTAAAAAAAATATATATATATAAAGAAAGAATAGAAATGAAATTATTAAAATTTATTATTAAAAAAGATAAAGAATTTTAAAAGAATATTAAGTATAATAGGATTAAAATTAATAAGTTATTGAAAGATTAAGATTATTATTTGATTAAAGAATTAGAATTATAAATTAATAAGGGATTTGGATTTATAATTGAATTAAAAAAGTAAGATTATATATTTATTATATAATTGAAATTGAAAAAGGATTAGAATTATTTAAAAGTATTATAATAATAATTTAAATGAAAATATGAGAGAATAAAAGGAGTTTAAAGAAAATAAGAATTAATGAATAATAATATAAAATAGTAGATATTGAAATAGAAATTTATATTAATTAGAAAAGGAAGTAAATATTTTAAATTATTTAGAATAATAATAAGATTTTAAAAATTAAAATTGAATTAAGAAAATTAATTTATAAAAGGATTAGAATTAATATTTAATTAAAAGATTAAGGTTATGATTTAATTAAAAGATTAGGGTTATTATT
>QKRW01000098.1:0-58248 GCA_003260565.1 Monilinia fructigena
TCTTACCCAAATTGATCCTATCACCTTTAATTGAATCACCAGTGATTGCTTTCGTAGTATCAGAGGATGTACGATCCAGATTGTCGATGAATCCACCCCTAAATTATGTGTGAATATTTTGTATGCGCCATGGATGAGATATCTTTGTTTCAAGTAATTGAAATCCTTCAATAGCAACCAATCAATGGCTTACTCTCAACACTTTTAGTCATTTGTACTACTGTTGGCAAGGGAAGGATTCTAGATCGCCAAGAAGTATTCTGGCCAGAACACAATATGATTGGGGTTCCTAATTGTCAAGATTAGATCATTACATATTGCACAATCACAAGAAACATTCTTGAAACATTCATCCGTGAATCCTTCTATAAGACTATAACTGATTTGTTGCTTAATTTCAAACTCCTTCCATTGTCAATTTTGATCCTCTCGTTTATACTATAATCCTTTCGACCCACAGCCAAGTATATAATCTGAGTAGAACACCTAATCAAGGCGGCTAAAACTAATTTCTTATTCGAATGAATCATTGACGCGAGATCGAAAGATGATTTGATTTTTCCATAGACCCGACTCCTTAAATGATTTCGGTAAAATTGAATTCAATCAATCTCGAATCAGCCCCACCCCCGCATTCTAAATCTTGTTAGTAATAAGAGTTGGAATAATATTCATTAAAGGAGATGGTATGACTCCCGCAATTTCTTGTTAGTAACAGTTGGAATAATATTGATTCAAGGAGGTGATATGGCTCCCGCAATTTTTAGATTGGAAGGTTACATTACATCTTACATGGTATATATTAGAGCCATTTTCCTTGGGTTCTGTACAACATCATCTTTTCTTGACAACGTTAACATAGTCTTCATTCGCCCTTTCTTTCTTTCTTCTACCCTTCGCTCTCTACTTCATCAAACACACTCTTTTCATTCTTTTCGATCTTTCACAATTCGCATCTTGAGTCTGGATACTCTTCTATTGTGAATACATTAGCTCACTCATTCTCTTCTTCATACCAAACCGCAAAAATGGTTCTTGCTACTTCCATTCTTCTTCCGCTTTACCTTTACCCTACTCAAGGAGCATGGAACTGGGTTACCAATGCTATCTCAGCTTATCCATCTCTTCCATTCACCATCATTGTCAACCCAAATTTCTGGACCAGGAGCTACAAATGCTTATCCAGAAACCGAATATATCGATGGTATCACCAACTTGACGAAGCATAATAATGTCAAGTTGTTGGGATATGTGGATACCAAATATATGGAAAAGGAGTACGGCAACTGTTAATCAGGAGGTTGAGACATGTGAGTAATTTGGAATGAAAAACAATACATACTGATGATTTAATAGACAAGTACTGGTCTAGTTACACTAAGGGCGATATCGCTGTTGATGGTATCTTCTTTGATGATGCAGCAGTCAATCAATGGGCATCCAGTTCCTCATCTTACATGACCGCCATCGCCAATCATGCTCATTCCTTGAACCTCACTGTCACTTTCAACCCCGGTACCATCGCCGATGAACAATTTTTCGACATCGCCGATAAGATCGTCATGATCGAAGATGCTTATTCCTCTTACTCATCTGGTACAGGTGTGGTGATAGTTTGAAACAGATTTCGAATGGTCAGGGAGATAAAAGCTCGGTCATTCTTTACCAATTCAGTGGTTCACCAGCTCAACAAACTTCTACCGTTAATTCCATTGTGAATTCTGGTGTTTCGGAGATTTACATCACAACCGTGGAGTATACGAGTCAAAGTTCCATGTGGACACAATTTGTGGTTGCTGTGTGAATAATGCCATTTCGAAGTAGGGTACGGTGTGATTCTATTGACTGCGGGTCAGTGAAGACGGAATAGTGATGGATTGATTTCATCAGTGAGTGGGAGAGGAAATTGGGATATTTCAAAACTTCTCTTCTTGTTTTTATTTCTAAGGCTTTGGATATCTAGAATTTGATGCGAGCAATCGATCTACCTACAAGTTTCCAATTGGAAAAATGAAAACAAGGGGAGTTGGAGAGGGGGGAAAATACAGTTTCTTTACCCCAATTTGATTCATTGACTCCTATCTGTGAATGTTCATTCGAGCCGCTATATGGTGAATCGAGTCATGGGAATTCACAGCCTACTACTTCTCTATATGAGTCAAATACTTTCTGAATTAAGGAAAACGTTCCACATTGTGTAAATTTCAATATTGAATCTACAAAGCAACCTGCTTTCGGTGGATATGAGAACAGTTGAGTGAATTGAACTGTTACGTTATTCATACTCGAATTTCACACCATTATCAATCATCAAACGTCAAACAAAATTATCAGCAAAACACACTCCTCAAATAAACAACAAAACTCAAATGTTCAAGAAGATTTGTAGTAAACTCCCCAGCGGTTCACCCATGAACCAAGACCTTGGATATAGAAAGAAAAGGAAGAAAATGCATAGCTTAAGCGAGAACTCATCCCTTGCCTTGCTTCTTACTCGCTTTCTTGCCAGGTCAATGTTCAGCTAATTCCAAATGAAGAGGGGATTAAGTGGTTTATATATTGGTGGCAAATAGGTGCGGGGATGGCGGGGCTTGTATTCATTAACTTCAGGGTTAAAATTCGCGGGGTTGTATTATTGTATAGAATTACCAAAGATCTCAATCCAGTAAATATTTGATAAATGCCTTTGGAGCTATCAAAGACTGTCGATTCTTAGTTAATTGGCGTGATCCTCGTTTCTAGACGCCTGACTAGATGATTATTCCCCCGGAGTAGTATGAAATAATCATCTGACACCTGCATGAAAGACCTATTCTCTTGCTATATACATGCTACTTCCTGTTTAGTTTGTGATGTGCGGTTATGTAGGATCTTTGAACCCTTATATATCTGCTGGCCCTATTGTTACCCAGCTATTACGATTCTCCCGATGATCAACGTAACAATGGTAAGAAACATAACAGTGCAACGAAAATTATGTTATCATGCATTGATAGTAGGAAGTTCGGCGTTGAAGAGGTGAGGTTGACAATAGCAGCATAATCTCTGCCAATATTTCTTCTATTCTAAGTAAAAGCAGACTCATGCTTCCAAACCACAACATGTCATCTAAAAAAAGCTCAAGAAAGGAAATATAAAATCTCCACCTCCCATTCCCTTCACATTTGTTTCAGAAGGAGAAATGATAAAGTGACGCAGTATATTAAATATTAAATGTCATTCCCAAGAGAGAATCTATGATCACTACCTATATAGAGCTCCTACAACACCACAAACCTTTCCACACTCTACATCACAATAGTGCATAACGCTCTTCCAGAAAATCCATTAGTCAACCCTTTAATTCAAAAAATGGTAGAAAATTCCCGCGCACTTTCATCTCTAAACCTTTACGAAGCATCCATTTAACTACCTTGGCAGATTCTAGGAGAGGTGGAAAGATTCTCTTCTCAGCATCTTTCTCCGACCTTGAAGAGAAGGAGTTTCGAGTCTTGAATGTAGATTTTAAATGCGTGATAGATAGATAGCTCTGGAGATATTTTTCTTGCGGCGTCGATGCTAGTGGTGATGATACGAAATAAACACAAGCTGATAAAATTATAAGTAATCCCTATTAGCGATCAAAGGAAAAAGGATAGAAAGGACCACATTGTTGAATTCTAATAAGATCTACTAATTCACGTAAGTGTAGAGCGTAATGTGGAACGCAATATGGAACATGCGTAACGAGTGACGTAATCCACAACGATGTAGAACTTTTAGCAATACAAAATTCTTTTGCTTATATTCGATTAAGTTTGTCCTTCGGCGATTACTACAGATCGTAAAGATTCGGTTTAAACTGATCTTACAAATACAATGGAAACTACTAGAATGCTATCAAGGTGTATAAATATGAGGATATTCTTCAAAGAAAACCTCAAGTGAGAAAAAGTGAATCGAACAGAAATCCTAGAATAGGTATATAGTTCCACAATTCATTCTTCATTTTCACTCCGTTATTCGATCATTCCTACCAACAACATAACTAAGTCTTCCAATACTATATTTATCATATTTGTGCTTAACTTATATCATAATATAAATCCTGTGCCCTCCAACACACATGATAGTACCTAGGTAAATTCGTATTATTTATGAGAGAAAAATGCAAGATTTCAACCCCTAATCAAAAGACATCAAAATCTGTATTTAATGAGGCAAGCTATCTAAATATCTAGTAGATATCAAAAGATAGTAGATACCTAGGTAGCAAAAAGTGTTTTATAATTTCCTTCTTACTAAAGATCAAAATCGAAAATAAATAAATAAATGGATTTGTGATAACTTTTCTATCAATATGAGATTAAATTCTCAAATTCACAGTAACCTAATAGTAATATTCGCATACCCCTCCTTGCCAAAACTTCGCTTAAAACACTCATTGTAGATTACAACCACTCCCTTCCTCTCTTTCAACCAAGCCAAGAGAATGAACCGGAAACAACAGAGCATTTTGCAGGAGTTTGAACTTCAAATCCTGATCTACTATTTTCAAGGTTATGACTGATTTAATCATAAATTAGAAACCTCATATCCCCAATCCATCCCATCTAATCCCTCCTCAGTTCACCTTCCACGATCGAATATTTAACAATGAGTCTATTACCAGGAACCACCTATTTATTTACATCTTCATTCGATCCGAAAGAAAACAAAACAAAACAGAACAGGACCACTACATCAAAATACCCATCACAACACCACGCAACCCAACGCAACCAAACACAACATAAGAAATCCCAAAACGCAACCACAAGATTCAATACCCCCAACACCAACCCCTCTATCCTCCAACATATAATCTACTTCCTCCAAACAAGAAAGAAAAGCACAACAACCCACATAGCTAAAATGAATAAAGCGTTCCTGTATCTAGACCCCTCTCGTAAGACATTTGGTTTTTCCACCTCATACATCCATCTCACTTATAGGTCTTATATAAAAAGGAAGACAAATGGATAATCTCTTCTTCTTTAGAAATAAAAATAGAAATATATCTACAAAACTCTAGATCCAGGCTCTAATATAACGTATAAATTCCCCCTTCCCCCTTCCCTTCCGAACGATACAATACGAGTTTAACAGGACGTGAGGAAATACAAATACAATATACTAATCAAAATCTAAACCTCCAAATATCCCAAATCCTAACGTTTAATCGCCTCGCCATTCTGGTAATATATAAATATAAGAATACTGCCCATCATTACAATGGGTATCTTGTCGAAAGAGGGGTTTGAGATTTTCGTTTATGGGTTGATGATGTTGATATTGATATTGATCACAATATGATGATCTTGAGATAGGGGATGCGGATATTGTTACCATCAGGGCGATTAATGAAGAATTAGAGGTTTTTTGGATCTTCATACCTAAATTCTAGGGATGCTATAGAGCATTTGACCTTGAAAATTAAAGGAAGATCATTTATAAGTGTTGTAAATTCATCATTCATCATTTGAAATTAACTTAAAGGCAGTGTTTGAATTGGCCATAGGTCTCATCCTGAAACTATTTAAAGGAATTTGATAAGTTAAAAGTATATTTGTCCTTTGATAGATACAAATTACGCAATCATCTAGGTACTTGAATTCTTCAAGCCATGTTTATCTTACAAGGCTTGCACGGATGCAAAGATGAAAATTTTGACATGGCCAAGGATTTGAAGTTTTGAACAGACGGCCCAGGACAATGACCAGGGAGAACCCAAACAAAAGCTTCGACTTCCAAGATTAACGATTACCTGATTTATCTCGTTACACTATCCAAAAGTCTATACGTAGAAACTTTCCACAATCATCGTAGAGGCCATGCCTTAGACATGCAACCCACCACGGCAGACCTAAAAGCTAAAGGCTTTAACAGAAGCTGGTAGGCTGTCTTTCTAGTTAAGCTTCAACCGTTAACTCGCACGACCCTGACTATTAACTCGCACGACCCTGATATTGGCCAAAAGTAGAGTTTGTGAATTAGTAAGTACAAAAGATTGAATGAATTGATATTGAAGGTGGAGTCTTCATATACCAGCTCTTGGTTGTACCAATAAGAAGCTGACGCGGTAAGTTCGAAGTCAGTGAGTACTCAAAGCTTGTAATAACACGGACTGAACCAGCAATACCACAGAGCTTTGAAATGAATAAAATTCATATTTCAAACATCCCCAGTTTTTAACTGAGAATATTTTTCATAAGTTTTCTTCTGTAAAGCACGTTGCTCATTGACAACCTTCCATAATTCCTCATTTTCTTTTCGTAATTTTTCTTCCTCGCTGGAGGAAGAAGAAGAAGAAGAAGAAGAAGAAGAAGATGTAGATGTAGCTGTTTGTATTATGTCTAGCAAGATCTGATAATGCTTTCTCTAGCATACCCTTTGGGAATCCTTGATACTCCAAAGCTTGCTCAAAGGTTGATGAACCCTTGGCACCATTCAATTGAGCTATGAATGTATAATTACCCTCGGCCAATTTAGGCTTAACGACATTAATTGATTTGGTTCTCGGTGTCTTCGGAATGGTGATTGCATGACAAGATTTGTTACTGGAGCATTCAAGTCTGCAAGTTCTACCAAGAAAGCACGTCTTCCAGTATCCCAATGTGATATCTTTCCAGAAGCATGTCCCGAAAACAAACTTGTTCCATCATAACTCAAGCCCAAACAATGTTACCCGCACCAATTTCCGTTGGCGGGGACCAAGGAGGTGATGTAACCTGAGCTGGGTGTTCTGTAGATTGATATCATGCAATGGGTTGATTTGCTGAGTTGGAATGAAGAAGTTCAATCATTTGTAATGAACCATCTTCGAACCCAGCATATATAGCCCGACCACATGGATCCAATGCCATGCATAATGGTGTTGCGGGAAGTAAGAAAGTTCGTAATAGATCCCCTGTATGGTAATTCCAAACAATAATTGAATTATCCCTACTTGCAGATACGCATATATTTGATGTACTGGAACCATGACCCATGACAAGAGAAGTGATGGCGGCTCGATGATTTGACAAGGTTCGAATGGGCTCATGTGGTTCATTGGTGTTTGTATGCAACGAGAGAAGTTGTGGAATGGAATGGACCAAACGTGTAGATTTGAATCATCGGAACCAGTAACAAGATGAGTTGCAGTTGCCGCGATACATGAAACTGGCTGGAGATGTGCAGCTGATGTTGATACTTGTCTGCCGGTACGAACCTAGACCCCGAAAAGAATTAGTATAAAAAGCCCCCAGAGATCCCTATCCCCATCCCCATCCCCATACCCGTACCCATCGTCTGAGAGAGCGGCACAAGACGAGAAAACAAGCCAGTAAGCTATAACTTTTCGGACTAACTTGGAACTTCTTACCTCCCATAGTATGACCCGCCCTTCGATTGTACCCAAGACTAAAAGTTCCTCGCCGACTAAAGTCAAGGAATGTAACCTTTCGGGAAAAGAAATTAAAGCTTCTTGATTGCCACGTTCTCTAGAATAAAACATGAACAATCGCCTTATCTGCTTGTGCCGCGAAGATATGGGTCAAATTTGCTGCGAGAGAATTTACTGAAGTAGAACTCTTCTTGTAATTTGATTCGATTTTAGGAGAAGGGGTGTAATGTGTGGAGATAAATTCCAACATCTTTCGCAATTGCAGTATTCGCCGTCCTGGGTTGAGCTCGAATTGATGTGATGAATTGTTCTGATAACATGATTGATTGAATAATTGTGAGTTTTGAGTTTTGAGTTGTGAGTTGTGAGTTGTGAGCTGATTGCAAATTGATTGCAAATTGACTGACGGAGAATATAATTGATTGATTTATTGAATTGATCAACTTGATTAGGAATTGATTGTCTGATATCTATGATTTGGAATTTTTTTAGGGGTATTGTTTTTCCAACATAAAGCAGAAAAGGATCAAATATATTGATCGACCTGTCAAATTCTTCACCAACGCCTTTTTTTTGTGATATATTGATTTCTAGATATATGTCTTATATATTTTTTTGATGTCTTTGATGTCTTTGATGTCTTTAATGTCTTTAATGTCTTTCTTGGACGAGATGGGTATAGTTGACGGAATTTGTGACTTTTTTCGTGGACGGCTTCGAGGATAGCCGGTTAGGGATTGAATCCCTCGTGGAAGAACAGCGATAGCGTTGACTTGACTTTGGTATAGTCAATTGAATGTGCGCAGATATAGTGCAGAGTAACTAGTAGTAGTTGAAGATCAACAAGGGGTCCTGAACGTTTTTTGATATATTTTGTGTTGGGTTGTATTTTTTCTGTTGCAACAGAGACAACAGAGACAATAGAGACAGCAGAGACAACAGAAACAACAGAAACAACAGAAATTGCTTCTTGTGTGTTGATCTTGGAATAAGGGACTGGACGGAGGATCTGAGTAAAGATGTGAGTAAAGATGCAATGAAAATGATATGCATATGAGAGAAAAGATGATTTTTTCAGTAACAATACTTTAATGTGAAGAGGGGAAAGGAAGGAAAGGGAAGGGAAGGGAAGGGGAAGGGAAGGGAAGAATTAACCAATCAGAATGAAGATATGTGGAAGGCTGGAGGTGTAGAAGGCTATTGTTTGTAGAAGGCTGTTGAATGTGGAAGGCTATTATTTGTAAAAGGCTATTGTTTGTAGAAAACTATTGAATATAGAAGATTATTGTTTGTAAAAAAGCTATTAAATATAAAAGGCTATTGTTTATAAAAGGCTGTTGAATGTGGAAGGCTATTGTTTGTAGAAGGCTATTGTTTGTAGAAGGCTGTTGTTTGTAGAAGGCTATTGAATGTGGAAGGCTATTGTTTGTGGAAGGCTGTTGAATGTGGAAGGCTATTGTTGTAGAAGGCTATTATTTGTAAAAGGCTATTGTTTGTAGAAAACTATTGAATATAGAAGATTATTGTTTGTAAAAAGCTATTAAATATAAAAGGCTATTGTTTATAAAAGGCTGTTGAATGTGGAAGGCTATTGTTTGTAGAAGGCTATTGAATGTGGAAGGCTATTGTTTGTAGAAGGCTATTATTTGTAGAAGACTATTATTGTAAAAGGCTATTAAATATAGAAAGCTATTGTTTATAAGAAACTATTATTTGTAGAAGACTGTTGAATGTAGAAGGCTATTGTTTATAGAAAGCTATTATTGTAGAAGGCTGTTGTTTGTAGAAGGCTGACAATATATGCAAGGCTGAAAGATGTACTTTAGTAAAAGACCGAAAAAGGCTAGACAAAGTAAAATCCCTTAAAGAATTCTCAGAAAAGAAAGAAAAAAAGAAACAAAAGAGAAAGAAACAAAAAAGAAAGAAAAGAAAAAAAGAAAAAACACAATGGAATTATAAATTCTATTGGATCGAGTTGGATTATACTAGATTAGATTGTTTGTATGTATTATATCGTTATTTGATTGGATGGAATAAAAGAAATAAATGGATTATCATGGTATATTGAGATTTCATTGGATGAATTATCAATTATCGATTATCAATTATTAATCATTCAATCATTATTCACCAATCATCAATCATCCAATCATCATCCAATCATCATCCAATCATCAATTACGAATATCCCTCAAATTGATGAATAATCGACTAACTTTAGGAGAAAATAAAAGAATGTAGATCATCATCGTAAATTCCCACATTAGTCCACGTGTGAGTGTATGAGGTAAAGATGAATTCGAATTCGAATTCGCCCAGATGAGAGATGGATTCGTCAAGATGAAGCAACAAAAGCAAAATATCCCTTTTTCATTTCTTTCGCGCGTCATTCGCTTTCCTCGCGTATCATAGATTTGATTTGATTTGATCTAATTTGATCTCATCTCGATGATTCAATGGTATAATTGTACAATTGTATGCACTTTACTACAATAGAACTAGGTAGATGGTATAGATGGTACAGATGATATAGATGGTAGATATGCAGGTCAGCAGGTATACTCCGTATATTTTCCTTTGTTACCCGATTCAAAAGCTTACATGTTTTTTACAATTAGATATTCCAAAATACTTCTTAGCGACCTATTAGGTGATGTTCACTAGATAGCCCTGGAGATAGATAGCCCTGGAGATAGATAGCCCTGGAGATAGATAGCCCCGGAGATAGATAGCCCTGGAGATACTAGATAGGTAGATACTACATAGATGTTACATAGATGCTACATAGATACTATATAGACACTACATACATACCATATACATACCATATACATACCATATACATACCATATACATACCATATATACATACATACCTACATACATACGATCCCTTTCCTTTTTCCTTTGAATCAAAATAATACCGGTATTACTTGGATACCTTTAACCTTATAATATACTTCGAATGATGCCTATCTATCCGACGATTACTCTACTCCGTACTAGATGTTTGTTTCGTATATCGTACTTCGTATATACTGTAGTATAAATGTAACTCATCTCAAGGTTGTAACTTAGGTTCGATTTAGGGTTGTATGAAGAGTCAATCTAGAGTTCGTTTTATTTAGTACTAATCATCTACTGCCGGTGGATGAGCGAACTATATATATCCACAGGCGGGTATTCTAGAGACTAGATACTCATAACATTTATATCTATGTCCCTATTCTATACTTTATCTTATGAATTAGGTTAGTGAGTATTCGTAGTCATTACTAGGAGTAGTTAATACCCTATTCTATACTTGATATTATGAATTAGGTGAATACTCGCAGTCATTGCTCGGCGTAGTTATTACTAGGAAGTAGATACCACCACACTACTATCATCTAATCAGTATAGTAGTATAATGATTAAAGCTTTGATCAGAATAATGCATTTCTTATACATTAGTTACTATAGCCTGCACTTTAACTCTCATCGTTTTAGCTCTTCCTTTTAGGGCTATGATATTGATGTAAAGGGGATAACTGATGGATTTGTTTCGTTTATATATCTATAAATTTATATAGACATCCATATATTCATTCATACCAACATATGTTTACGCGTATAATTATGTATATATATAATATATATATAACGTTATTCGTTGGTCCATTTACATATCTTTTATAAGTACATTTCCATATACACTTATATAAATATACATTCATTCATTATTTGACCACCCCTTCATCCCCATCGTCTAAATTCATAGTATTACATGGTGAACTAAAATCTATTCATTCTATTGGCCATTTATTCGAGCTATACAATCCACCAATAAACTAAATAAGAGAATACTGTCTACATTCATTCCTTATTCCTTTACTCTCTACTTCTTTTTCGCTTTCGTACGTCACTCTTACACTCTTATACTCTCTCTCTTACGCCCTTACACTCTTACTCTCCCTCAACCCTTTCAACCCTCGCAATCCTCTCAAATTCTACTCAAATCTTATATGATGACGCATTTGGTTTTGATAGGGCAAAGAGAAGCGAATATTGTATTGTTTCCGAGTCCTCCGTTATTTTTACACCTGATATTATTAGAATCTTCAATCAATACCCTTGAGATCGGGGTTCAATTAATCTTTCGGCTTGCTTTCGGGCTCTAACATTAAACATTCTCTACATGGATTGAATGACTATATACAGGGCATGACAGGGCTATCAATACAAGGGGTTTAAAGTAAACACCCACGTCGATAACAGGGCTTTTGTTGATCTATGCTATGCTATGCAGTGGATGCCAAAGTGGGTGAACTCATTACAGTAGAGAGGCTTTGAATGGATGAACTGGTGAGGCTGAGAGTATATTGATCGTGTTGACCCATGTTGGCTTAAGTAGTGGCTGCATATTCGTTACACATGGTAGGTAGCTGGATAGCTGGAAACTTTGGAAGATCCATTTGGACAAATCTCCATTGTTTTCTTCTCAATTCCTTCTCTACTATTGCCCCATCCCATTTCAACAAAAATGATCCAGTCATGGATTAGATCAGATCCCTTTCCACTCACTCATTTACATCCAATTAGGTTGCGGGTCCAAGTAGGCGGGTTGCAGGTTGCGGGTTACGGAGTAATTACAGTATCAATCATTATCATGGGAGCAGAGAGGAGAGAGAGAGAGGAGAGAGGAGAGAGGAGAGTCTCACATATACATCACGATCATGAAGGTCTCACCCCCAGCTTGATGATCCACCCACCATGTATCTTCCCAATCAAAGAAAGGGAACATGGAGAAAAACAAATTAAAAGCACATGGCACCACATACCATCCCCTTCGATGTAATCTATTCTCTCCATCCTCTCAATTTCTTATTCGTCTCCATCTACCCAATCGGAATTATGTACGACCTATCACTTGGCCTTATACTCAGGTACTTTATGCTAGAGATGTGCAGTTGGTAACCTTATTGATTGATCTACAGGTACAAATCCCCAAGTAAGCCAAGATTAGACACCAACGTATCCAACTTTTTGCTCTACTAAAAGCGATACTATACTTCGGTATATTCTACCTAAATCGTTTCTAGCTATTTGTGTCTCAACTACCGGGTCTCTCCCAAAACTCTGTAAGATTGTCACAACCATCATAACACCATCAACATCTATTACACCTTCCCCTGGTTCAAAAATAAATAAAAAATAACACCCAGAAACTCATCGCCGGGTCGTCTACTGCATGTAGTCTATTCCACTTTTACCCCAGTGGATCAAATCAGGTTTACACAGACTTCAATTTAATTCTTGTGCCTCTTCTAGTCTCTCTAAGTCAAGATACATGGATTTATAGTAGTATCTTTGCTTTTGCCATGCTTTACCTTATTCTCGGGCTCCAGTTGGTTGCACAGTCCACCAGGTTCACGGCATGTCAAATCATCTACCAGGGAGAATAGAATAAGCCATCAACTTCTTTCCCCCCCTGGTACGGGTGATCAAGGGGTGTCATAAGGTCTCAGCAACCTTTGTTTTCTTTCCCGGGGACAGAGGATCATATAAACACTTCCATCATCGAACGACATCGAACTAGCAAGTGCTATAATATGATTTCGTTTTCCTTATAACTTTGAATCTATACCTCACATGCCGTCTTTAGACAATTCGATTGTTTAGTGACACACATACCAATCAGATCTTTTCTTAAAGACAACATCATGGGCTCATCAATCACACAAGAGGTTAATCAAAGACATCCTCTTATCCATCATAAATCTACTTTCGATCCCCCGAAAGTACAGACGCTGCGCAGGACATATCGTGTTCCCTCTGGCCCACCCTTTGTTTCCCACGACAAAGAATGTACAGAATCAAGATCACTTTCTACGAGAGCTTCACTACCGAGTATGCAATCCAATATGTATACGCAAGAAAGTTCAAACTTTGATCTTACGAGACCTCCATCCTCGAATTTATCAAAAAGATCAGTCTCCGGTATGAAACAACTTTTACCTCTCAAACTTTCCTCGCCTCAAACACCAAATTTCGATTCCCGCTCAACATCAAGATCAATGAAGAGAACAACTTTTGGTCAACTAGGACGTTTAGGAGGTTTTTTCAAATCTAGGAGATGGAGCGGAGAATAAATTGGCAAGTCCACCACGGATATCTATAAACCCAGCAAGATATCGTGATACACCTATCTTTTCGCAACCTGGATCACTTCTACTTGGCGGGCCTTTGTATCAAGATAAATGTCCCAAGTGCTTTAATGAAGCTGGGTGTAGTACATCTTGTATTATTGATGAGTATGAAAGTTTCAGCGATTCGACTTCAAGTAAAGGATACAGCTCGGATTATTCGGATCGTCATACACCAAGCGTAGCATCCTCACCTATTTCATCGAGAAGAAGATATCAAACAGATTCAGAGTTCTCCTTTAAATGTTTGGGTGAACCTAGTCTGGATTCGGAATCTTCATGGTTTGATAGACCGAACAAACAGCGAGTTAATTCCAGGTCTTCATCGGTGGATATCGAAGAATGGCTCAGCGATAGCAGTATGTGTGAGGGTTCTGATGATGATGACTCTGATGACTTTTTCGTATGTCATCCTTTTCATTTGATAAATCAATCACTAACAATCCTCTAGGCCTGCGCAACAGCTCTGGCACCCGCTAAAGCACATGTTGTTCAAGTAAATCATAAAATACCCCCAAGATTATCTTGTCCACGACTATCTATCACCATTCCACCACAACCAAAAATAAATGCAAATTTAAAGCATTCCCACTCATCTGCTCTTCGAAAATTAACTTCACGATCACCTATCAATGATCCTGCCATGTCAAGTCTCCCAACTTCACCCGAAGAACAAACATCAAACAACTTTTCCAACAATCAGCAAGGCCTTCTTTCACCAATAGACCTTCCACCCACACCAGCTTCTCCTGATACGATTCTTGATATCGTAGCCGCAATTGAAGACTGCACTTCGAATTTTCCTACCAAAATGTTATTAGCTGATACTCCATGTATATCATCCATTCGTTCACATTTAAAAAGCTACTTCGCGAATCAGTGCTGCCCAAAAATCACCTCAAAAATTAGCACCACCTACTTTACCGAAAACTTTCAATCAATATCGACCCAAATATCTCAGTCGTCGCAGTCGACCTCAAACCATCTGTCTTTCACCAACCTCAGACTCCCAATCGTTCACATCTCGTATCCCAGCCACACCACCATCAACCCCACCATCCAGTGTCGATTTCTCTCTCTCTTCAGTCCCCTCCATCAAAGCACAAACCAAATCCTCCATCCTCCCAACCTTCGCCTCTCAACTCGCAGTCGCAAACCTCCAACCACTCCACGCCATCTTCCCAATCTCTTCTGATTTCCTCCGCTCAGCCCTCTACGGCCATATCCTCTCATACATCTTTATCTTATCCCTACCCACCAGCAACACCGCCAACTCCGATACTCACTCCACCCCCTCCCATCCCGTTCCCGCCCCCACACGAATTACCCCACAACATCACACCCCTATCCCGCCAGAAAACAACACTCTTATCCTCAATCCTTCTCCTCTTACCACAACACATCGATCGTAGGAATCCCCGCCAAAGCTGCTTCAACTCTCGGGCTCTCCTCCTCGACCTCCTTCCGTCGAAACTTGGGAGTCGCAACCCAGACTAAAAAAATCGAATTAAACCTTAGGAGTTGTATTGGGAAGATATTGAGGGGGATGGAGGGGAGGGTTGATGCTCAGAATGGCAAGACGGAGGTGGAGAGTTGGGTTTTGAGGAGTTTGGTAGAGGTTGTCAGGGGGTGTGAGGGTATTTGATCATTCATTTTTACATATATTTCCTTTTCTTTAACATTTTCTTTTCCTTTTTTGGTCATTTCTTTTCCTTTTCCACAATCTCTTCTCTCATCTTTTCTTTTGTATTGGTATTGATATTGGAATTAATATCTACTCGGACGGCACGGAAGGGAATTCACAAAAATAAAAACGCAGCGAAGGGATGGGATGGGAAATGGAGGGCAATCATTCTTTGTTTTTTTCTATGTCATTTTCTTATATCATCATTTTAGCCAGGAGTTCTGGGATTAAACGGAGGGAATTAGATTCCTGTTTGTATTCGCATTTGCATTTCTTAGCGTATATGGTTGAGCCTGTATGAGATAGGGATGAAAATGGTGAGGGATTGCATGGAAAAGCATGAGGTGGGATAGCATGAGATGGGATAACTTGGGACGGGGTGGTATAGGGCACTGGAACAGAGTTATATTTCGTTGGATATTTACTGTTTTATAGTTTGGATGGGAGATGGATATTGGGATGGAATTGGTGGATGGGAAATGAAAAAAGGGACTTGGGAAGATAGGAGAAGCATTGGATAGGATGGCATAGAATAACATGGCATGACATAGAATGCGATGGGATATATCAGATAGCAGGTACTAAATAGTAGGTAGAAAGCAGTAGATAGTAAAAGATGCAATTAGCAGGCTAGCTGGCAATCGGCTAGAACAGAGTTGATATTATCCAACGATATATTTATCTTTCTAAAAATACTTCTATATATATTTGGATTCTTCGATTTTCACTACTTGAGTGTTTTGATCTCCAATTGTTGCTCTTGTTTGTGTTTGTTGGGTTGTGTGGTTAGCTTTTGTTGATTCTATTTATGTTATACACACATATCTTTGGGTATATAAGATAAATATATAAATACCTCTCTCAATGCGTTATCACACATACTATATATATTATAATTACCAGTCTAATATCTAACCAAAGCTCTCTCTTGAAAATATATGTATATCCCCATGTATCCGTATTAACTCACAGGGCTCCCTCCCCGTTTCGTTTCCTTTTTCCTCCTCTCAACTATATTCATCCTGTAGCAAACAGTAAATTACTTGCGTCTACCCAACTCAATCTTATATGCCATCCATATCCACATCACCATATCCTCATCTGATTAGCTTGAACTTATACTCATACTAATCTACTCCAAACCTGCCTATCTGCCGAATTACCGAATTACCACCACTCCACTAAGCTCAAAATCCCTACCAAATGACCTCCACCTTGATCTGAAACCCCATCCTTACTCCATATATACTTCGATATTGAGATATTGTGATTAGACAGGGAGTATAAGAGAAGACCTCGGGACTTATTTCATCATTGCTTTTATCGATTTGATCGTCTACCTCCATTTTGATGGATTGATGGATGTGAATATATCAAACTTTCTCATGATTAGGAAAGTTCTGTAGATTGTATTTGTATTTGGCCCTTGGTTTTTGAATTTCCAACGTGGAGGACAGTGAGTGAGTGGTAAATGTTTGTTTGCTACTGGGATGGAGTAAGGGTTGTAGTGTTGAAGGGGGAAATTTTATGTTGTGTTGTGCCATTATCCATAACTAGATAGATATTGTTAGACAGCAGATACTAGACAGCAAACAGAAAACAATAAATAACATGCAGTAAAATAATCACTAATCACCACACATCAAATTCATATCTTGGCTTTTAGATCACATCACAAATCTCCCCCAATCCCGTAACCTATTGGTACTTGGTCGCGAAACCGTCGCATATTATTTTCGTATACAGAAGATATCTATAGCACTTTTCTTTTCCCTTTTTCCCTGCAAAACTCCATGAACTCATCCCATTCCCACCCCCTCCAACCCAAAACCCCTAACCCCATCACCAAAAAAGCCAACCACACCACGCCAGCACATCTCCAACCCACCCACCCCAAAACTCAACGACAGCCATCAACCGCCGCAACAAACTGCATCCAAAGCGCACTCTCACTAACATAATCCACCGTAGTAACATAAAGCGATCCGATCCCCGCCCCCACAATCTCCTTTACCAAACCCTCCTGCTCTACCACCGTACCCGAAAATCCATAAAACATAACCGAGGATTTAGCGTGCTCATTCGCAGGAACTAGACGATTGCATTAGATTAGCCAACTACCCATCAAACACACAACAACAAAAAACAACAAACAAACAAAACCAAAAGAACATACCAACCCCCACGCTCGCTAGCGCCTTCGTCGCATCATACCGATTCTCAACCATCAAAACCCTATCCGCAATATTGAAAAAAGCGGGATCAGCAATAACGCCCGGGTTGAGGGCTACGGACAGGTTCCGCGCGTGGGTTTGTGTGGCGATGCTGGACATCGAGGCGGAGGTTGTGGTGTTCCAGTTGGAGACGCAGTCGTCGAAGAAGATGCCTGTGATGTGGATGTTTTCAGGGGTGTGGGTCGCCCAGTTATCATCTATTTAGGGGGGAAGGGGAAGTTAGTCTTGATGTTTGGTGGTGGAGAAAGGGGAGCAGGTTTATTAGATTGAAATTGGAATTGGAACTGTAAGTTAGTAGTTTGGTCTGTAAAGAGATGGAATAACTACACGTATCTACTTCAGCCACCACATCGCGAGTTTCCCGATGCATGTAGTCAGTATCGACGTAACCGAGTAGATTCGTATTGTCGAATGCATTAAAGGCGGCAATGGCGGTGAGGTAGTTGGGGTCTGGGAAGGTGTTGATGGGACCGGGGCCGGAGTGTGGATTGATGATGATGTCGAAGTTGACGGAGGGGTAGGCGGTAATGGCTTTGGTAACCCAATTCCAGTCACCGGGCTTAGGATACATGTAGAGGGGGAGAAGAATAGAGGTAAGGAGAACCATGTTGATTTTTTGAGTGTGGTGCCTATTTGTGATGGATAGGTTGTTGTTGTTGTTGAGAGTATTGTAAGCCAACCGGGAGATATGATGGAGGATTCGAAGAAAACTAAAGGTATATAAGCACTGGAATTAGAGGAGTACAGAAGCTCATTTCGATCGAAGCCCCGATTTAAGATAGTAGGCAGTGTTTACATGAGATTCACCATCCATGATTCTAAATTCTGACAACCGTTGGAATATTAATCTCAAGATTTAAAATGCTCGGCGAGATAATTTAAAACACTTAGGTAAAATAGATGAAGAACCTCATGGTCCATGGATACTAGGATTATTTCAACGCCGTACCGGCGCATATACCTTTGTAACTCATGAGTTTCTTTGAAACTCTGTATTGCCACTCAATATACCACTTAATCAAGCGCACTCACATCGCTAGAAACTCATACTAGGCAAGTTTATTCACCCCAAGTAATACCGTACCAACCATATATTTAGTTTTCCACCAAACTATCTGATCTACGATTATTTCAAATGACGATGAGGCTCATCACCCAATAATGAATAGTAAAGTTGAATGAGATGAAAGCAATGAACCAACAGAATGAACTACAAATTACTAATATTGTCGCAACTATGCATCCAGAGATTCAATCTAGATACAACTAATCTCAAAACACAGGTAATCTTGGCAACTGTATACTCTACCTGTGGACATCAGTGAATTTCCTAATAACAAAAGACTAATCTTGGTTTAAACTAAACCTAGGCTCAGATTTTACTACATTGACATCCATCATTCACCTACTCCTACCATAGCCTTTCTCTATTCAATCCTGGCTTCTTGAAATTACAAGCCAGCTGCAATAAAAACAATTCTACGGTATAAAGATACTATACCATCTCTTTCAGAAACAAAATATCTTACGGATATCATTTACATATTTTTCTGATGAAAGGATCACCATGAAGGTGGGAAGACCATGCAATTCAAAAGAATGTGGGCTGATGATCAAGCAAGACTTTCATTTAGCTATCTATCTCAATGATTTCCGAACAACGAGAACGCTTTGTAGAAGAGAGCTGGCTTGGACAAAACTTGTCATATTCACAACAACCTAGTAAGCCTACTTCAAGATGATGTTTTTTGTCCCCTGAGATAGTTTTGGTTTCTGACATGGAAAGACTACTAGCCTTTTAGATGATGATTTGAGTTCTTTGCAGCTTAGGAACTAATCCCGCAAACTTCATGCAATTTCTCAATGTCCCTGACCATCTAATTAATAACAACTTCATTCCCCGAGAACAAATAGAGGTAACATGAAAAACTACTTCGCCGCAAATTGTGAAATTTCACCTCTATCCACTAACCAAATAGCTCAACACCATTTATATACTGTAGATACTTTATTCCTTACCCCTAAAAAAACCCCACGGTATTCTCCAACCAAAAAATCCCCCCTCATGAGCCTCATCTTGCGAACCACCCAAAGCCCTTGTCACCCCAAAACGCCTTGACCCCTTTATTCGATGCCGCCTCAACATCTAGCCTCAAAGGTAAGAAATTGTTTTCCATTTGCCCCACAAATAATTTCATGAAGAAGATTAAAATAGCCAGTCTCTCACCATCCGCGTTCAAAAGCGTGACATAATTTGGACTCAACACGAAGTGTAGTGCCTGCTGGTCCTTGCGCCAAAACCGATCATTCCAAATTAAATACTTCTTCTGAAACAAGGTCGCCAAGATGATAGATGCAGTAGTCTAGATAAATCCGTGTGCCTCCATTTTTCACGGTGAATTCTTTCGATTGTTGATGTATAACCCAAAATTGATATTTCTCAATGAGCCTTGAACACCAATTTGATCAAGGTGTAATAATTGCATGAGTAAATTGCCTGGTAAAACCATATTCGCAGCATACCTAGATATAGATTAAATCTTGTTCTCTAGGGAACTTCAGCACAAGCTAATTAATCAATGAATGTTCCAATGTGATACGCTAATTGGCTAGATTAAGACCTCCGTCATTGACGACGAATTCGGCTTTACCCTCTCCTGTTGCTTGAAGCTTGGTAGCACGTTTGTAGTTTGGAATTTCTTCAAATAAAAGTGGATTCCTGACAAGTCCGTACCAAAATTCTCTCATACCAGTCTTCACCTATTCGAGATCCTCAGTTAGTTGAGGTGATCTTTCGACTCCCGTAAACTTCATAAGTGGAGATGGGAATTGTGTGTTAACAATTCGGCAAATTTGACCGCCATTTTAATATCACCTTCAGGTAAGAATACTTTGTGAAAAAGCGAATCTTTGAGAAGCCCTTAGCGGGGATCAAATTTGCCCTTGTAAAATTCGACGATATGAATGGATTTAGTATTGACTTTACAGTCTTCTTTCTCGTCTATGCTACCCAATAATTGGGGTGTCTCTCCACGTGCGTCAATGATGATGTTTGGTTTTGGTGTATTGATGCCAAGAATCATGAGACCTGCCAACCGCTTATGAGAGGTAGTTATTCTTTGCTAATAGAGTTCGCAGTAATATTAAGCTTCGGATTTATCGACATTAGATCGATATTTTGGTCCACTTTTGCGGAATGAACGGGAAGTCAGATCACCGGTGATTGCGGATCCACCATGTTGATGTTGTTGTTGAGGAAGAGTAATATAAAGTGTGTGATGGATGGAAAAAAAGTCAATAGCAATTGAGGAGATTAAGCAGCCCCTCGAACCGAAGCGACGCGGTCAAAAAATTGGTCATAGAATAGCGTGCAAATTTGTTTAGGGAGCTATGTAACGGTCGAAACGCGGAAAATCCGATACAAGGATATGTGCAGCCCCGCTAGTGTATTAAATCGCTAAAGCCCCGCATTTGGAATCGGATTTTCCATCCTGAGGGAGTACCCGAAAGTATGTGAAGGGAGCTACATATGCCAAATGATGAAACATCAAGGCTGAAGTATGAACGACATCTAAGCTGGTTTGAAGACCTAAAATCCTAGACTGAGGGAGCCAAGGAATCTATCATAGATAGCCGTAGATCTTTAACGTGGCTGGATTCAGCCCCAATGAGCTAGACGGAGCAAACCCTGGCTAGGTTGCCTCTAAATGCAAGCAAGGTGTAAAGATCAGGGAATGGCAACGCCAGCATTACAGCAATGGTATAACGAAATATCTCGAAGGTGGAAAGATGGCTGTTGTCAACATTGACCTTTTTCATGGAAATTGACCTGGTGATTGTGCAACGCAGACAAAACAAGCTTGTGGACTTCATCTCAAACTTAAAATCAGATTCCCGATACTTCAAAGGTATTGGTTGGAAATTGAATCCATATTTGCCGAAAGAAGGATGGAGGATGAACTCTTCCGCGTATTTTCTCCACTTGGTTACCATTACTGTAGAGTTGTGGGTCTTTCTACGGAGATACTTCCGTATGGTATTGATATCCAATCGCAACTTTTTAAGATTTAACTTGATTTCTAATCCAAATATACTGTCAAGAACGTCGCATGAACATGGAGCCAAAGTTGCCCCTCAAGCTCGAACTTAATAATCAGTTGAAATGTCTAATTAGGTGCCAAGAGGAAACGGTGTATCCGATCGCCGAAACCTATGCGCAGCAGTCAGCATGAAGCTCACTGTGTGGACGGGTCGGATGAAAGAATTTACAATACTGCCACCGAAGATACATACAGTCAACGATTTCATCTCTTGATTAATCAAATCCTGCCTTCACTAGAAATGCTTCTTTCGGGCATGGCATATCCATCTTGAAAAGTGTTAATGTGCAGCAAGATGGGGTAGCACTCATTCTCAATTGCCCATGCCAAAGCAGATGCATAATGATCATTGTGAACATTATTCTAAAAAATATTATCCTTATTCCCCTTTCGCTAAAATCTGAAATCACCTTCAGACTCCCCCGTCTACCGCCCATGCAGCTAGACTTCTATAGCTATTCAAAACCACCTCATCTAGCGGCCTCGGTGGTATCATTGGACACCTTTCTGTTGGTCTTAGATGTGCACCGCTCGCAACAATCCCTGAATTACTATCATAAAGTTCTGGATGCCTCTCAAAAAACACGGGATCTAGCTTGTATTGTACCACACCTTGGTCCATCCCTAGTGCTACAAAAGCTGAAAGCGCCAACTGGCTTGAATTGAATAGAGCGGCGACATTCGGTGCTGGCAACTTTGCAAGATGGCTCTCCAAATTTATACCACGCAGGATCCTTCGTTCTTGCATTTGCTTGTTAAGCTCAAAGCTAGCTCGACAAAGCTCATCCCACGACATGTTAGGGCTATTAGAAAATGCAGATGATTCTTTCGTTACCTCTGGAGAAATAGATTGAACTAAATCCCAAACACCTATATATCCCTTTGCAGAGCCGATTCCCATAACAATTTTGGAGACATCTGCTTCTACTACGTAACTACTTCCGATATCACAAATAATCTGATCTAGACATGGGTTGGCTGAATGACAAAGTATGAGCTTGTCTCGTAACGATGGGGATGGAATCCAATCGATTATGGTTGGATGGGGAATTGACATTTGCAGCTTTGTTGGTACCCATGCCCCATTTCCGGTAAGTTCAGCATACGTGGCAGCAGTTGGATTGACATGATATACGATGATCTTGGTGAGAGGTATGTGAGCTTTAGTGGCACAATGCCAAGTTGTCGATGCAGGCCATGATGCACAAATAAATGTAGATAGCATGAAATATGCCGAGTTTGAAAGGCTACCAACAATAAGCTCAGGACGTGTCAAATCGAAACCTCGAAGAGAGAGGAGCGCACCTTTCATTGCTTCGACTCAGTGCTGACAATTTGCTCAACTTTTGCCTCAAAAGGTTTTGAAAAACTGTAATATGATCTGAAAATGGGGAATTTGTGTGGTTGACCTGTAAATCTTGTTCGTGGGGTATCATGGAATTATTTCCAAGATAATTATTATATTGTGTCGGTCCCATCATATGTTCAAATGATGTGGTAACCGACAGGTTGATTGGATCAAAATTTCCACGTGCTGTAAAGTGAGACATACCATTTGAAGATAATTGTGGTATACTAGACGTGACGATGGTTTCGTTTTCGACATGTCCCTTTTCATGGAGGATTGGTTGAGCTGATCGCTGTTTCGGAGAGAGAACGAGAGTCTGTGATTGTAAAGAATCATTCGCGGCAGGCATGTTTGAGAAATCATAAAAGGCCGAATTCAATGATGGTTCATTCTCAGAAGTCCATTCATTTTGTCCGTCGCTCTGGACAGGCGGTGCTTCAGATTCGGCATCATCACTATCATTATGACAGAAAGGCTCAAGATCCGGGGCGGATTTCTGCTGAAGGAAGTGTTAGCTAATCTTGTTATTTCGAAATTGTCAATGAATATCCAAGAACGGATGGTTGACTAGATGCAAGTGATTGTACCAGTCCAAATAAATATCCCAATCCAAGTGATTGACTACATGATATAAAATGTCCCATCCCTAGAGTTTATCCTATTCCCAGCCATTGATCGAACTCGAGTTGAGTAATGTTCGTATCCATATATTGAAAATAGGATGTTGGAAAGAATTGAATCATTGAGCATTTGAGATGAACCTACATCAATACCCAATGCATATGCGACAGAATCTGCGAGCGCTTTTAATGTCACTTGAAAGCTCTCCAATTTCTTATGGCAATCAAGTAATTGACCACGGAGTGTTTTATTTGTCTCTTCTAGTTTGGCGTTTTGATCTGATTCGGGTTTTGAAGCCCATTCAAGCTTCTTCTCAAGATCCTTGATATATAATGATTGCCGAGCTCGAAATGCTTTCTGAGAGAGTCGATTCCGTAATTTTCTATTTCCAATACGTTGTTAGTTGATTCATCGTAAGTCATAATAGCAATTTGAAGGGTGGTAAGAGTATATTGAGCATTATATTGAATATATTGTAGATTGGATGATGAGGAAAATATAAAAGTTGGAGAAATTGGGGCTGAGGAAGGATGAAGGGGCTTCGGCACAATCTCACCTATTTTCCGATGCCGCATTATTTACTGGCTCTACGCGAACTCTCTTTGTTGCACAATGTTCAACCATGATTCATTGGGTTGAGTTAAGGTTATTAATCCTAAAAATTTCTTGTAATGATTCCAATAGACAACAACAATGGATTAGAAGGTAGGTAGATAGGTAGATAGGCAGGTAGGTAGATAGGTAGATAGGCAGGTAGGTAGATAGGTGAGTAGCTTGGTTGGTAGGTTGGTTGCATTCAATACTATTACAGTATAAGCTGAAATATATGATGAAATGTTGCAAGTTATATCGAGTGCAGAACAGGCTGCAATGTCCGATATGGCTAGTAGGGATGTTTTGGGACTGCCGTTTAGTGGCTATTCCTGGCTGGCTAGAAATCAAAGATGACCTCAAATGGGTATATTTAATCGAAACTATTGCCTCAACAGCCCCACGTAAATCATAATCCCGTATTATCACAAAGTTTCAGGGGGTATTGCAGTAGCAATGATCTCGGCAGTGACGTTAACAGGGACGCAGCGACAGGGACACATCAACAGGGACATATCAGCAGGGACAGCGACGGTGACATCCTCAAATCAACTCTTGAAGAGAATCTTTCAAACTTCCGAAGAAGTATCTATAATATGCCGATACCCATTCATGGAACCCAAAAAGCCATCATTCATATATCATCCAATGAAACTTCAATCATGAAAATCATTGCTACACGGATTGACCATCAATTCAAGCTTCGAGCTGTACTGTAAATTCCTGTTTGTTAGTTCAAAACTTTATGTCAACGCGTGGATTGAGCTGAATTCATACAAATATTTCTTTTCAGTATATAATCATTTCGGGGTAGGAGAAAAACAGGTGGGTAAGTTAAAAGACCGAGCGTTGAGATATAAAAAACAAATGCTGAGAATAGTTTGTATAATGATAATATATCTTCAAAGATACTATTACAGGGAATATCCACCCCCACGTGATATTAAGCGATAATCAACTCTAGTTACTTTACAGAAAGTCAACTTGAGATTTCCTAGCTTACCGATAATCAGCCTTTCTCCATCGATCCAAGACACAAATCAATATAATTTACACATCCAAAGTAAGCATTCTAGCCAAGATAAATAGATAGAATCACATTTATGATTTCCCGAACCTAGCTTCAAGAATCAAGAGTCTGAGCCCTGCATACTCCTTCTCGGCGGTCTCACATCCGGCCTATTCGCCATCTCCATACTACAATGTCCCGCCTCTTTTATCAATCCCAGATTAACTAACAACATGACCAAACCAAAATCGTCCGCAGAACCCCCTATATGATCCAACAAGAACCTGCGAAAGACCTTCTTCTCACCGTTCGATGCTCCCGCTGTTTGACGAGCAACATCAACTAACCGACAGCAGATATTAAGCCAACGCTCTATGACCTCCGGTTTCGTAGTCGATCGATGTTGTCGAAACTCGATTGTGCGTTTGAAGGAGTCGGGATAAGGTTCATCGAGGAATCCAATATTGTACCCAAGTCTAAAATCTTCATCCGACTTGAACATCTTGACGAGTTCCGCCTTTGATGTAGCACTGAATATCGCGGCCAAGAAATCTCTTTCCGAGCGTGCAGGAGGTAGTTTCTGGGGTAGTCCTTTTTGCTGTCTATCGAGCATCCATTCCTCCTTCCAATTTCGATCACTGCAGCTGAAACTCTTCCCTGGTTTAAAATTCTGGTTGATATTCACATGATCGCGGAGTGAAAAGGTTGAAGAATTGTTGTGAATTCGATATGATGGATGGCATTGCTCAAGTTGTCGTTCGAATGTGAATATCATGCCCATCAAATTCTTCAAGATATCAAGAGTGAATTCCTTCTTCGCAGTTGAAACATGAATATGTAAAGCACAAGATTGATTGCAATTTAATCGGTATCTTCTGGTGATAATGCGGAGGAATTCCCAGACATGACGAAGATTCCATGGGCTAAACGCGAGTGCTGGTGTACATATTTCAACCTTGTACCATTTGTAAGTATCAACTTGAGCGGTGGGGAACTGAATCGTATCATCATGTTTAACTATCCATAATATATCGATTGGGTCCGGCTCTGTATCCAAATTGCCATTCTCCCAAGCTTTACGATCTCTTTCCCATTGAATCTGGGACGCAACTCGAAATCCCTTGGGTTTTAGTGCATTCACAATATGCAATTGAACATTGAGTTCACGATCAGTATCTGCGATGGTGTCAGGGTCAGCTTCGGGGAAGTCAAGAGGCACATCCATCGAATATATCTGACGACCTTGTTCTGGTTCTGGATCTTCGGTTCCTAATGGTAGAGTCGCGAGGGCGAATTCAAATTCAATTCCAAAACCAAGGCGCTCATCCCACTTAACCTCCTTGAGCTCGAAGTTTAGCATAATTGTAGTATCAGTGTATCAATAGACAGGCGATAGACTCTTTTACACTTAGATTATTACTATTTTGTCGGGGAGTAGCAATAAATAAGATATTTCATCATTTCTCCAGACTTCTATGGATATCTTGGTTTAACAATTATGCAAGAGAACAACAGGCTGAAAGAAACTGTTGATCTAAATCAACAAAGGATTGTTACATGTCTTTGGAGTTATTCATTCACCCCTTCATGTGTCAATTGGAACAAAGAATCTTTTAGACTCTGGGTTTCTCAGTGCATCGGATTCTGGAAGTGATTGGATGACTGCCGAGCCTTGCCTATGAGGCAGAAGCACTAGCCACATTGGAACCAAAAAGATACCCCCAGGCAAAGGAAAAAATATGAAACAGCGTAGGCAAAAGGTGATTCAATTTCAAATCATGTGGCAACTGTTTTACCTCCCATACTAGGTGGTGGTGGTCTCCGGTCCTCCACCTCTCCAATTCTCCTCTCGGGCAATACATTCTTTGCCCGCCTTATCCTGTCACTCACTACACTCTCCTCAGCCTCCCATCGCCCAGTTGTTTCTACTTTTGTTCCAAATCCTAACCATCCACTCTTAGGACCCTCTCCATTGCTCTTCTTTAATCTCTCTTCTTCTGCTAAATTTCCAACCATCTTCTGCCAATTTCCCAATCCAACTTCTAGGCATGACTTGCAGATCCTCTTGGATTCCTTATTCAATCCTCTCTTCTTCCTTAATTCTACCTCTGATATATCAACTGCTTCTCTTGTCCATGCTAGACCATCTTCCTTACTTTTAAGGCCGGCATTAGAGGTGTAAAGAATCTCTCCAATATATGTCATAAGAACCGCTTCTTCGCAAAGTTCTTTAGAATCACGGAAAGGTGAAGATGTCCCATCGGATGGGGCGGGTGGGTAAGCAGGTGGTGATAGGGTTTCTTTAAGAAACTTCCATACAGCTTTCCACATTGGTGCCTCTTCCTCCTCTGCGATGAGAGTATCAATCATGGATTCCTTAGGCGCTGGAAGATGCTTCCTTGCCCGGAGAATCGAAAGAAATATGGGAAGAGACTTCGATATTTCAGAATTTCTGGCGTGGTGTATTGCTAGTGCTGTGCTTGTATTCAACAAGTTTTCAGATGGGGGGCCTGCGGTGATATTTAATGTATGGGTATTAGGATCGATTAATGAAGATAAGGAGTCAGAAGAGGTTGATATATCAACGGCCCATTTATACATTTCCATAGCCGCCTCCGGAGCTTTCTTAAAATCCAACCAAGCAGCATATGCCAAAGCTGCATCTACTCTTTGCTTTTCCGTAAATCCTTTCGTTGTAAGAATGCGCATATAGAATTTTTCTGGCGGATCGTATGCCTTTTCACAATTTTCTTCTTTAGGAGGAGGGGGTGAACCAACTTTGATTGGTTTAGGTTTTGGATTCGATGGACCGCGCATTTGATTTTTGGGAAACCATATATCTCTTGTTTTATCGTTAACCCAATCATCAAGATGTTCTGCTGTATTGGCTGCTCCCATCAACACCCCATAATATCCTCTTCTCCATTCCTCTGACTTCTTGGTGATATCATAACCAGCTTTGCCTACCCCAGCAACCAAAATCCCTCCCTCATCCTGTTCTTCTATATCCTTTCCATCAAGGTTCGGATCCTCTAACCGTTCCAAAAGCTCCCGATATCCGATTCCTAAATTCTGCCAGTTGACAGGAATTAATCTCTCTAAGCCTTCTTCCCCTTCCTCATTATCCATAGTCATCCTATAAATAACTCTCGTCCTCCATCTCCATTCCCCTGGACTAGGAAATTGATGATTGAGCCATTCTTGATGAATTCCCCATGCCACAAATAAGAACAAATTAACACCGACATAAATGAAAACTATATATTTTCCAGCCTTTATAAATTCAGATTTGAGCCATTTCTTGGTCTCAGTAGAAATGTATCGAGCGACTGGGGGCTTACGATGGGTTGAGGAGAGGTATGGAAATTGAGGACGAGGGGTTGGACGACGAAAGGTAGTATGGGTGAGAGATTGGGAGAATCGTGGGTTGAGACTTTGTGTAAAGAACCTTGGGGATGGAGAATTGGGTGGGCGAAAGGGTCGAAGGGAAGGTATTCTTCGTATTGGAAGACGTGGACGCATATTAATATGAAAATGGAGAGAAAAGGAATGTTGATTTGTGATTTATGGACCTCAAGCTTAGTATCTTTCCAGAGATTTGGAAATGTTCAAGTTAAGGTTAACTTTTAGGCTTCGGTCGCAAGTTTTTCCAGCCGATTGATTTGAAGGCTGCCAATATATCAAGCAACAAGATTATGAACATTTTCACTTCACTGCAATACAATCAATACAATACGTGTTTAAAAGAAATATGAATTCATAACTGGATGGTGCTGTTTGGGAAGAACTTCTATCTCATCTATTGATTATCAATATCTTAAAGTAAATCGCTGCATTTTGAATCACGAACTGGTATATCTCGCCCACAAATGAACCCTTTCATCCTAATTGCTTGAAACCACATCGTGTAGCCCATTCTCTCAATACCAATTGCTCATCAGACTCCTGGTATAATGCCATAATTTTCGTTTGCACGCATACCAAACAAATCCTGTGTGCCATACTATTCCATTGAAATCCACTCTGCAATGGATATTCCTTCTCAAGCGGCACTTATTTGGGAATCACTGTCCTTCACTCCATCATTACCACCATCCCCACTTTCGATTTTCAGCTCAACTCCATCCTCCCTATCTTCATCACCGAATCCCTCATCCCCGAATCCCATGTCCTCATAATCCTCGTCATCATCCATTCTCACAAAGGTTGGATTTACATAGTCTCCACCTTGGCTATCCCAATCCGCAACCTCATGAAAGTAGTCAATCACTGTGTGATAACCTTTGGGTAGTAGGCATTCGGTATAATGAGGTTCACCTAGACTGAAAACCGGACATCCAAATGCTGCGATATGTCGGCTACCTTCAGGTCCAATGAGGTAAGTGCCTGCTGGTTCGGGTGAGGTTGAGTAAACACGACCACGAGCTTGTAACCATTCAAGGAAGAGTGGATTTTTGCAATCAATAGAATGCCACCATGTAGCTAAAGCTGCGAAAGCTTGCATGCGAGATCCCCATTTTGTCCAATTTTCTCGGTTATCCAAAAATCGAGATACTCCCATAGCACCTTCAGAGACACCAATCACATCTATCTTGGCTGTCTTTGGCACGAGTTCTTCAATGACATGGTTGAAGATATAATCAACATGTTCGTCCGTGTCACGATTTCCAGGAATAGTGTTTTTGATGGGATCAAGGCGAGTGGTTTTCTCGACACAACTACTTTGAGGTAACGCGGACCAAGTCACCAAGGTGACGGGTTTTCGGCCACGACGATACCAAAATAATTGGCCCATATTGGCGAGGATGATGGCTGGAGGCTCTGATTCATTTGGGCATGCTCCTTTATCCTGAATATACCTGATCATATTGACAGCTGACCCATTGTTAATTCCACCTGCCCCCCCTAACATGCGATGAGCAAATATTCCAATATCATCCTTCGGTTCATAGAATAGAACAATAACTCGAGAAGCAGTGGAAAGGTTGGAGGATACTAGAATATGGACGTGTGGAGAAGTTTCGGGAACATTGAGAGGAAGAAGGATTTTCTTGAGGCCAAGGTCAAGAAGTCGTTCCATTACTATATCACGAAGAGCATCTGAGTTTCGTGTTAATTTATTTGAGATGAAGTAGGTGGGAAGAGAGAACAAACGATTCAAAGCTTCACGTTGAAGTTGATTATAACGGTCATTTTTGGTAAGGAAGAATTTGAAGTAAGCTTTTGGATTCTCAATTGAACGAATTTCATCTTTTCATTTATGAAGTATCTGATTATAAAATTAGAAATCTTCTCAAACTCAGACATATGAACATAGATAGGAAAATTGAATACATACCCAAGCCCATGAAGAGTAGGTTCAAATTTGGGGTCTTTTGGAGACCTGAGGGAAGTCGACGAAAACATGTTGATATATCTTGTAGAATAATTGAATTGAGTTGAAAGTTGATACAAGTTGAATTTGAGTTTAGTTGTAAAAAACAGTTTGAGAAGAAGTTCAAAAAGTCAACAAGTCAAAGAGATGATAAGAACCACGAGAAGAGGGGTATGGAGGAGTACTAGAAGGCAAGGTGAAGGAAATCCAGAACATTTAATCAATCAATGCTGAAGATACAAAATAAGTGGAAGAAGTGAATTTGTATATCACCAACAGATCTTCAAGAAGGAGAGAGTTCAACTTTGAATTTTCTTCTAATTCTTATACAATCTTGATGATCGATGGATGGTGATGGTGATGGTGATTGTCATTGTGTTGGTGGTGGTGTTTGTAGTAAAAAGGATGGGGAAGTTTTCTGCAAGGCTAGAAAAATAAATAAATACTGACTGTATTTGTTTCGGGAGACTGCAGTTTTCATTGATTGGAGAAAACAAACATCAAAAGGGCCAATCAATAGTATTAAAATAGAAAAAATGTCTGCAGAAGTTATCAATACCAATAGGAAAAATCAAAATCAATATCAAAATCAAAATCAAAATCAAAATCAAAATCAATATCAAAATCAATATCAATATCAATATCAATATCAATATCAATATCAATATCAATATGGACTTGACTGAACTTCAGTATTTGCAAGTGTATGTATATCTCGTATCTTTTATCCTGAGGCTTGTGATTCGAATCACCTACAACCTGGTCAAGGGGGGTTTCTGGTATCATTTTGGGCCAACAGGACTCTATTCAGAGATGCGCAGGAATTCATATCCTAATGACTCCCAGAATGAACATATGAAGCAATTATGTCCACCATCATTTCTTCACCCCCGCCAGCTGGTATGTATCTGAAGCACATAGCAAACTCGACACATGGCGACTTCGTCCCCACGCCACATGTATATCTTACACATCAACGTCTTAGTCTTATTACAATCGTACATTCGTAATTGGGCTCGCAATTTTCAGATTCTTCGACATTTGATCGCAGGTTTATGGATCCCAACTTCATCCCTCGTTCAACCACAGCATCCACTCTTTACCAACTGGCCTTCTTCACACCGGGTAAATCACCAGATAGCGCATTCATTCTGAAGTTATACTGTAGTAGTAGGTATATGATTAGCACGGTTCTGACATCCTCATTCAATTCTTTCATGCGATAGCATTGCGCCATATAAAGAGCACATACCCTTGACATTTTAAAATCCCTCAAGATACCTCTTCCCTTGCCTCCCAAAATACATCTGTTCCTGATCTGAGTTGGTCTTGTATAACAATGCATTTGTGTTAATTCCAATTGTGCCTGCGCACGAGTACGAGCGGGGAGTGAGAGGTTGCGAATTATATAACGAAGGGCTTGTCTATTTGTACGAAAGATGGTTGTCAGTCATTGAATTATAGTATTGGTAGAAAATATTCGAAATACGACTTTATGTAATTGGTACGGCGAACAATACTCTGGAAGCTCAAGGGAGCGTATTGAGAAAGTCGAGATGGGAAGAGAAGAACATACCTCTCAGTCTCATGCTCAGCAAACACTTGCCGTTTGGTATGGTCGCGAATAACTTTGATATTTATAAAACATCCCAAGTCAAGCTTCTTGGCTCGAAACATAGACATTTTGAGGGTTGTGGTAGTTCAACAATGAGTGATTCTAGAGTTGACGTTGAGGATTCGGGAAGTATAGTAGGAGTTGCTCTAGGACACTTGAGAAATTTATAGACGCCTTAATATTAAGGATTAGTATTACAAATGACCTCGGATATGAACCCAGAAGTAATCGAAAACCTTCGCAAAAGATACACCTGCAATCACATCGCTGATATTATATATATATCTAATATATATTATATTACATCCAAGGAACCTGGAAGTATTAGTTCTTCCTAATCTGAAATATACATGCTTTATATCAACCACTCTTCGGTATTTCACATGGGAACTAAGAATCAACAATCAAATAGTCTTTACGTCTACTCGAGTAACCTTACAGAGATCAAAACTCCATAAATGACTTTTCAAGCACGCACCTTCAATGTTAAGTTCTATCCGAACGATTAAATCATGACATCTACCCATCGGCCATGATAGACAACCCAATTTTGATATATGTAGACCCTTTTAGATTTATCTTCAATCTATAATCACCCACTTGCCTACCCACCCACCTACCTACCTACTGCCTACAATAAAATACAAAAAATCAAAGCCATCAACCACATCCCCTATCTCTCATCTCTCATCTCTCATATCCAGAGTGGAACCCTCCCAACAACTCCCAAAATCCCCCACTTCAATACCTACAGAACATATATTTATTCACTTCACTAACAGCCAACAAAATCTAGGGGCTGTAACTCAGTGGTAGAGTGCCTCGTTTGCAACATCAACTTCTCCAAAGAGACCTGTTGAGAAAGCTCGATGAAGTCCAGGGTTCGACTCCCTGCCGCTCCAATCATTTTGTGATTTTTTTGGTTCTGCAGATCCTTTTTTCCCTTTCTTAGGAGATCTGTGATTGGGGCAGTGGTGCTGCATTGAGTGATAAGGAGGTGATTGATAAGTATCCTCTTTTGGTGTAAGGAGTGGGGTTGAGAGGGAGGAACTCAACGGTGAGGGGCTTGAGGATAAGAAAATTGGAACACGCACATGAGACTCCACATTGCTTTTTGGAAACCAGGAGGTTATCATATCAAGTAACATGATTTCTATTATAGTTGAGATTGAATATGTATATTTTATGCCATGAGATGGGTTTGTGATATGCAGAATGAGGAAGAGATAAACGACGAAGGGTGTCAGAATCACGAATCAAGATCAATGCCCAACTTTTATCATGACGTATATATACGTCTATCTTCCTCGCACTTTTGCACCGAGTGAAACTATTGAGGAAGAAAAACAAAACGAACAAAATTATTTTAACAATATAAGCAGATTCCACCAAGAGCTCCTAAGCTCGAGGAGCCGTCTTGCTCATATATGTATCATGTTTAGCCGTTCTGTGAGTTAGTTGTCCACACCGTTCACAGATATGCGCCAATTGACATCTCGTCCTCTTCCTAATACAAGTCCCCCGTTGCCACATTTGACAGGAAGCAAACGGCAAACGGTAATCTGGGGCCTTTACCAGAAGTCTCCTCCTTTTGAGTCAGTGGCTCCCAACGAGATGGCGAATGAAAGGGCTCAGACCAATTCTCTGCCATGGTACCTGAGATATGGAGGTAATGGGCTTCAGAATGGTGATCGAGACGACCTTCTTGACGAAATTGATTAGACTCTATAGCTGAACGACCAGTGTGTGGCTTTTCATTCTTGGGAAATCCACCTTCGTGTTCGTGATAAATGCTTCGATGGCCACATTTACATATGGAGCAAATATGTCGTAGAGTACAGTTTGTAACTCGGACGGCACATCTACCTGCATTCCAGTCCAAACAGGTCTCAATCGATGAATCGGGATTCACAGCTCGGAAATTCGGCTGGTATCTATCGTGATAAAGAGAGGAATGTTGAAGATCGCATTTCAGACACAAGTGTTGTAGCCCACATGCTTTATTGCAACGTCCTTTGTAGTTGTAAATCAAACAGTACCCTGGTCTCAAAGGTGCGATTCCAGCTCTAGTTCGAGTGTTTGAAGGGGCTTGATGGTTAAACGAGGCCTGAGAGTGAATGAGAATTGATGTAGAGGTTGCTTTTGAAGATGTATGAGAATGAATAACGAATCAATGAAGGATTGTTATGGCTCTTGATCTTCAACTTCGTTATCGCTAGAATCATGATTGTGATGCAATCTAGCTTGAGAAATGGATTCTTCATCTTCATAAGAACCTTCTTCTTCATTCGGATGAATAATTATCATTCATCTCATCATCCTTATCCTCATGCTTCATCTTCGCCGTCATCTTCCTCGCTTGAGCTATGGTCTGAAGTATCTTCTTCTGATGATGACTCGGTTTCAGAGTCTTGAATTTCGGAATGTATCTTTCCAATCATTTTATGAGATTCAGAAGATTTTGTGGCGACCTGCGTTCCAACATGAGTGGTTTTTGACTTCTTGATAACAGCGGAGTGCGGATCTTGATTGATTTCTTCTTCATTGAACAATTGCTTTTCTTTTCGTGCCTGCCTTTATATATTCGTTCTCATCTATGTTATCATTCTGTGTTGGGACTCTGGTGAATATCTGCAACAGCATTTTTGGCTTTGAAGTTTTTACTATCTCCAGATTTAACAGCCGCAGTGACTATCCCGGGCACAATTCGAGTCTTTTTTGGAGGCAATGACGAACAATGGTACTCCCACGCATTTGCCAATTGCTCATCATATGAAGCAGATCCTACCACTTGTTTTGTTGGTTTCATGAGTGCGCGTGAGCTTTCACGATCTATCTCAATGTCAGAAGCGCCATAAAGATCTTCAGCGGAAGCTTCATCTTTTAAAATTTCCGAGTAATCTTTGTGCGAATGATCAATCTTCCCATTCTCTGGAGGATCAACCCTGGTTGATGGTGGATTTCTGATTGGTGCTAGAGGAATTGCCGGAGATACCATTGCAGCTTATTCTCTTTCTCTTATTGAAATTACAGCTGTACTTGCTTGGTGTATTCTTGTCTCTGGATCTCTATTTAAAGCTCCATCTGATTGGGCTTTACCTGGAAGAATTGGTTCATTCCCAGCACCTAACAAAGAGGCATTGTTTCCTGCATCTGCGTATGGTACGTTTAATATAAGCTTCCCTTCTGATGGATATTTGTTGCAGGCGATCTTGGTGGGGTACTCTGTTGTGTGTTTGAACGCATTTCCTGATCTGAAGGAGCATCAATAATTTGTGATCGATCCAGTAACACAGAGTCTTCAACACTAATCAAAAGTTTTTTGATATATGCTCTGGAACTTCCGCTGGCTCAGTAATGCCTGTACGATGACAAGTCTCTCCAGGGGCATGGCAATAAAATGCGCAAACTGGCAACCCAGAATCATGAACATCTCGCCAGTCCGTATCAAATCCTCTGATATGATCTCTATGGAAAAGATTCAACCGGATGAAAATCCGCAAAATATATCCGGGCTGCCTCTACCAGAAGAAATAAACTTCTTACGATTATCCCTCTGTGATGAAGTTGCCGGTCCGGTTTCTCGACCCCAAGACCAGGCTGCTGATGCTGCGGAATACCATCTCAATAAACTTCCCTTGGAAGTATTTTTATATATCTCTTCGCCATGAACATGAATCTCTTGCTTGTACTTGAGATCATAAACTCGTAGAGCATCAATTGTCTTATTCGTCAAGTCATTGAGTGCAAATTCTTCTGCGACATAATAAATCCATCTCAATCGTTTGAGTATAAATTGCATGGATATCCTTCGGTGGAGTTGGTACCTTTTCCATGGTATGCATAAAGAGCAATACAAGTAAAGGCGTCATACTTATTCTGAGCGCATGTGAGGGTGAATCGACCATCGGGTTGCTTCTTTCTGCGACAGAATTGAGGAAATCTGGGAGAAAGTCGAGTTAATGGTTTAGTGTGAAAGATGATTTCTTGTTTTTTTGCATACATTATTGCAAATTGCTGCAGTTTCAAATTCCTAAGATACTATTAGATGTTAGTAGGTACTTAGTTATGATGGGATGGTTGAGCCTTTACTCTGGAGTAATGGGCCATCCATTCCTGTCGATTCCCTCACTGGCAGACACGGTTGAGGAATAATAAGATGGATAAACAAATTTCGGTAAGTTGGCTTTTGTAACCTGATAGCCCGTATTGTTGTTGATTGATTGATTGATTGATTGATTGATTTTTATTAACGTCCGTTTTCAGTCCACGACTATATAGGACGGCTAGGCCCTTGGGCCTAGCAGGTAACTTTTTAATTTACAAAATTGGAGATGGTCTATTTGGGGAAGTGAAAACAAATGTTGGGGACCAGTGCCCGCTTATTATAACGCGTAGCATATAATAAGAACCCGTATTGTTGTTAGTTCCCTGGCCTTTTTCCGGTAGTAGCGTTACAAAAGTAAAATAATCCAAACTGCAATCCAAGTTATGCTTAACTATCGTTTTTTGTAAATGGAATATTCGAGAAGGTTAAATCGATAGTATAATTGGCGCAGTGTATAGGCTTTCCCCGGCTTTTCAATAAAGTCCGCTTCGCTATTAAGGGACTAAGCAGCTAAGGATGCGCCCTGATTGAAGGATTTAACTTCTGGCTCAAATATGTTATACTTTGCATTAAAAGTCACCTCCGATGAGAAAATTCGGTGGAACTTGTATACTGGTTATATATTCGATTATTCGTCTAATACTAGGCTCTCTGTATATATTAACGATGTAGTAGCCATTTACTTTCAGCCAGACCATGTCGCTATTGTTGCCGTTCCGGCGCTACTGGGTGATCAGGTTAGCCGCTTTTCGTTTATAGGATATCGTCCTTGGCCTTTCCGCTTCGCGCTCTGTCGTTAGTACTTCCTTCCATGCGTAAACTGGCGCATAGCATTCGTACGCTGGGTGATTTTGCGTTTTCGTTCCAGGGTAGTAATTGAAATGAGTAGGTTAATGATGAGAATTATAAGTGCTATCGTATACAATTGAGGGAAAGTAATAAAAGCTAGGCAGGATGGATTAAAGAGTTTTATTAGCCTTTTTAGTATGCATTTGTGCCAACAAAACAGCTCTTTTAGATCGCAAACTTACTTTCAAAAGACATATCGCTGAACGAGTAGAGAAGGCACGGAAAGTGGCATTGCACATCAAGCACCTTGCCAATACCGTGCATGGCCCCCTGCTGCGGCCTCTCTACGGAAAGCCACGATCACATGCGTAATGCCCTCGCTACTTTACGGGGCAGAAGCGTGGTATCCGGGACGAACGCGGCTAAGTACAGGCGGAGGCCATTTACGAGGCACCATGGTGAGCACTCGAATGGGGTCACGCATAGCGAAGGCTGACAAAGTGATCAACCTCGCAACAAAGGGGGTACTACCGGTCTGGAGGGACCACGCCCATTGTAGCCAACCTACGGGACGCGGGCCTCCCTCCCTGCGAAGTGGCTCTAGAGCATATCCGCATCAATATGGCTCTTCGACTCCGAAGACTTGACGTACGCCATCCGCTGACCATGCGACTGACCGCACCGGGCCACCGTACGCAGAACGGTACGAGACTGCGATCAGCGGACCGGTTGCTACCGGGAGCACCACGCCCGATCCTATCCCCCCCGCACTACACCCCCGGGTGTAGAACGGACCCTACACAGGGGATAGACAAAGAAACGGCGGCGGCTAGCTTCAATGATTGGTGGAATGCTTTGCCTCCCAACACGGTTACCATCTTCTCCGATGGATCCGAATCGTATGACGACGCTGGTAAGCACGTGGGCTACGGCTACGCGATCTACCAGGGACAAGCGCTTGTAGCTACCGGAAAAGGTGCGATTAACACGCTTTCGCATGTCTTTGACGCAGAAGCGATAGGGGCTCTGAAAGGGCTTCAGAAAGCGCTTACGCTACCATCCAATGCGGATACACAACGATGGCTATGTATCGATAGTACCTCTGTGATATGGTGTAAACGCGCGAATGCTTCGGACACTTCTCAATGGGCGTTCCTAGAAAGCCATCGACTAATTGATCGGCATGCGGTCAATATACGGTGGTCCCCTGGGCACCAGGGTATAACCGGCAACGAGGCAGCGGATAGCCTAGCAGACGCAGGAGCCAAGAGCGATATAGTGGATCCAGGGCCTACTGCGCAACCTACGATCAGTGGTATAGGATCGATAGCACGAAGCCTGGCTCACAAAGTTACAAGTGGATGGTGGCGCAAAAACGAGCCAACGTTGTCAGGGGGGTATCGCAAATGGCAACTAGACTACGCTTTGAAGGAGCCTATGGAACTCAAAACTCTCTAGGCCAACTCTGCATCGACTACTTGCGCTGCGATCCAGGCATGGCGACTTCGAGGCTTACCATAACGTTTCAAGCATGAAGACGCAGAGGACTCACTGTCCATGCGGTAAAGCTAAGACCCCGGAGCACCTTGTCTTCTGTGAGATCTCGGTTAGGAGGTTCCACTCGTGGCCGCTAAACCCTGTTCGCCCACCGACAACCGCCCGGGAAGGGCATGACTATATACAACGGCTTCTTGCTCTCCCACAAGAGTTCGAGCGCTTTGTCACAACAACGCGATACTTTACGTTTTGCAACCGAGAGCCTAACGGCATCCCAAACAGCGCTCGACCTAGCGCCACACCCGACCCTCCCCCTCTTCCCCCTCTTCCTCCCCCTTCCTCTTCCCCCCCTCTCCTCCCCCTTCCCTCTTTACCCCCCCCCCCCCCCCTTCTCCCCGCTTCACCTCGAAGCCTAATCTGAGGCGCGACCCATAGAGCGCGGCACAACACTCTATACGACGATACAAAGGGCTGCATCCTAACGTAACAACTGCCCTTTTAGCACTCCCTACCAATGCGATTGCCATACAGCCCGACATTCACTCTTTTTAGATATAACAAGCAAAGGCTAATCCCTTCAATGCAGGACGCTCCCTCAAACGGCGGAAGGAGGCTGCCCAACAGAGCTAGAGTTGTGAGAGACCGCCGGGAGGAGGCGGCCTCAGTGCTTCAACCTAGCGACGTCGTACGACACGTACCTAAGTGGTGAGCTCTTGGGTCTTCGACCCACTAGTGTATCACCCGTCTCTAGTACCCCTCGGGAGGTCAAGAGCCTAGCTAGCTCATATAGACGTTAAACATAATAAATAAATAAAAAATAAATAAATATATAACGTAACTTATGGTGAACCGGGTCACAAAATTCAATTCTCTCTATGTGATCTTGTTCTACGAGCTACACATTCATCCAATTCCAACTCTAAATCACTTGAACTACTATCTGGCTCTTCTTCTTCAGTCTCCTCTTCTAATTCTTCAATTGGACGTTTACGTGGTCGTCCTCGTGGCTTTTTCTCCTTAGGTTTTTCCTCCGCCTCACGTACCATTTTCAGTACTTCCTCACTACTAAAGACAAATTGACCTTGTAATTGACTCTTTTGCCTTTAGTTCTCTTCTTTCGAGTCTCAATTACCTCCTGAGCATCAGCGAGCTGTTTCCGAAGTAGGGCTATCTCAGCATTTTGAGATTCTAACAAGCCTAGGTCATTCTCTTGGCATATCGACGAGTTGGTGATGCAAGAGAATCATTATCTGCTAGAGCTTTATTAAAGGTCTGATTTGCTTGCCTTAGCTCTGTCCCATCTGGAGGAGAGCTCCTAAGTATAGATAAGTCTAGATCTTTGATTGGAGGTTTCTCATTTGTGGAGTGGAAGGTTGCTGGGAGGAGTTAAATGGTAATGAATCGAGTACTTTTCGTGGGGCAAAAGGTACTAAACCAGCTCCTCTCAGCCAGCTTTAATATTAGATGAATTCAGTGCTTTTTTCTAATATTTTGAAAGAGTTCTACCTATTCAGCTCTTTGGATTCGCTTTACACCAGCTCGAGAATATCGATCGACCTCTAAAGCATGATATCGTTTCATTGGCCCATACACCGCAATATCAAGTGGTTGAAGCAAGTGGGAGCAATGAGGAGGTAATATAAGTAAATCGATATCCTTCTCTATACAGAAAGCAATAAAGCTGCCTGTAATATGACTTGAATAGCCATCCATGATCAAAAGTCGAGGTCGGTCACCTGACACTTTCTTGGATTCTGGTTCGAAAACCCTTTTTAGCCATTCTAATCCATGACTATTTGAGGTCCATCCATTCGTACTAGTAGAGAACTGCCAGCTTTGAGGTGTGTCCTTTGGAATCCATGCAGAATTCGTATTCTGAGCCTTGAAAATGACCATAGGTGATAGAGCCTTTCCAGCTGCATTGACACATTCAAATGCAGTTATCCATTCTTGCTTGCCAGCTGTAACTTTCCAATTCGATTTCTGAGTAGAATCGACTATAATACGCGTACTTTGAGTAGTTCCAACTCCAAATCCGGTTTCGTCCATATTATACATATCATCTAATTCATACTTTCGTTCAATGAGACGCGTACGAAACGCGTCAAACCAAGCCTGAATATTCTCCGGTGTTGCCTCTTTAGCCCGATTAGACTCTAATTGACGTGAGTAGCATGTCTTAAGTTCTGGATGTCGTTTTTGGAATCTATAGATCCATTCGTGGCCTATAGGTAGAATTTCTGTCGAGGTAGGAATTCGAGATGACGCGACCTGAACGCGTCGAAGACGAATTTCGTCGGCCATTTCCTTCACCAACATAGGTGTAGCAGGGAATCCAGTGATGGTAAGTCGTGAAATCCATCGTACAAGAGTATTTTCTTCTGCGTTTGAAAGAATTTGAGCCATTTCGTGGGATTGAGTACGTGATTTCCTTCCAGCGACCCTAGCTATGAGAGTTGACTTAGGAACTTCAAAATACTCTGCAGCCTTTCTAATTGATTTAAATTCCTTCAATTGAAGTGCAATAATAGCATTCTATATCTTCTCTTCAATTTGAGAAGGCGTCAGAGGTGATTCGGTATGCATAGCAAAAATTTGTTGGGGTTTGAAGTCAGTGATGGGCTAAATGTGACCCGGTTCTCCATATGACCCGGTTCACCATAAGTTACGTTATAAGAATAAATCAAAAAATCAACATTTCATTAAAATATAAAGCTTAAAAGATTTTATAGCTTTATTTATATTCTTAATATATATTAAACTGAATCTTAGATTAATATCTTATCAATTCGAATTATTATAAATTTTTAAAGTGGTTATATATAATAGTTAAAAAAACGTGCAAAAGTTAGGGACGTGCACGATACAGGGAGCTCGTTTATGTAAGCACAATACTATTACCAACACCGCCAAATCAACTTCAACATGATAAATATCCTTTGAACATTATAGTATCTTTCGCAGATGACCTCGATTTTCATATATGTACTACCATCAAACATATCATATACATCTATCATAATGTTTTACAGCACCGTGTTATGAAAAGCGCCATTCATTTACCAGGTTGAAATCATATTCAAGAGGTATTACAAGTCTGATTCAAATCATCATTCCTCTTACCTAAAGATTTCAGATTAGCAGGCCCTAACTACCTATCATATCGTCCTTGTCATCGTTCCTTTCCTTTCATTTTCTCGATGATTCAGATATGCAAGGCGCAGAGGTGATGAGGCTGTGCTGTATCTGCACCTACTGCAGCTAAGCAATATCTCCCCAGTTAGTTCTAGTGGGTATGCCCGACACAAATTATACAACACCAACACACATACCAAGATCCATTAACTTTGCGTCATTCCTGCCATTTCTTTTGAATCTTCAAATATTGAAAAGCTTCGATTTCCTTCCAGAAAACTTTCTTTAATCTGAAGATATACCAACCGAAAGTCTCAGCCCTATTGTCAAATGGCAACTCATCAAATTTTAGCCTCAGCTACTCAAAATGCACGTCTCTTATCTATACTTTCACGAACAGACTATGCACCCACCGAATACGCGCAAATCAAACAATACCAATCATCTATTGAGAACATTATCACCCAACAAAAACGACGAGTAAAAGCTCTGACAGCTGCAAGTGCAAAAGAATACCAAGAACACGAAGAATATGAGGAATCTACTGTCAAACGTTTAGTTTACAAATTAAGTGGGAGAAAACATAAATTTATTGAGAAAGAAGAGGAAGAACATCGAGAATGGTTGAATGCGATTCAAAATGAATTGGAGGCAAAACGTCATTTGGACCATTTAAATGAGACCCTCGAAGATGTTAAATCAAAAGCTTCATTGTTGAGACCTATGGTGGAAGAACACAATGCTGCACAAGTTGAGCTTGATAAGCTTTATAATTCCATTTTCTCCGGACCATCATCTGACTTCCCAACTGAAGATACAAAAGAACATCTTCTTTCTCTCGCTAAGAATTCATTCGATGAGGCACAATTACGATTCAGTACTGAATCTAACGTTTTATCAGTTTTGCAGAACGCTTCAACGGTCATGAATCAATGTGTTGGAAGGCTGGATGATGTGTTACGATCATCTATGGATGCATGGGGAATTGGTGGAGGATTTGCTGATTTGACGGAACGATCCTCACTTGCACAAGCTCAATATCTTTCTTCTCGAGTTGAGATGTTTGTTACGCAAGCACAACAAATGCAACCCGCGGTTTCAAACACTGGGCCCGATGAACATTGCCCAAAAAGACTTAATGTCTGATGTTATATTCGATAATGGTCACTCTGACGTTAAATTTATTGATAAGATTGAGGAAGCAAACCGGCAGGTGGTAGCAGCACGGGTACGATTGATTCAAGAGATAAAGTATAGCAGTGAACGTTTAATGAACTTTGGTGGGGAAGTTAAGGAAGAGAAGAAAAATTTGGAATTGAGAAGAACGGAGTTACAGGATGAAAGAGCAACAGTATTTGAGGGAGTGGTAGCCCGTGGTGGAGTATTGGATTGTTCTCAACAACCACGTAGCATCGTTCAAGTAGAACATGATCCACCAGAGTGGGAATCTCCATCAGTACAATGGGATGGCCAACAATATATACATTATTCATTGTTTGGAGGAGGGTTTCAAGAACAATTTCGTGGACCTGAGCCTGAACCTGAACCTGAACCTGAGCCATATCTTATACCTCCGGCGGGTACTTATGGTTTTCAACCTGTGGACCCAAATTATCGAAAGGATTTATCGATGCCGGTTCCTTCATGGTATATATAACGATATGGAATTGAATAGTATTTGGCATAAGTTATGTTTTGATCATTGATAGTTGCTTCTGGCGTTTACTCGAGCAGAGTATTGGGGGTATATACCAGGAGCTAAGGAACTTTTATATAGTTACAGGTTGCAGAATATTAGAGCAGCACACTAGAGCTTTATTTTTTATCAAAAACTTTTCTCGCGCAAATATTGTTTCTCCAATATTCAGTCCTGCCGCCCATTCCTTACAAAACGTCAAGAGCAGCCAATTTAGATGAAAGATACCCGCGTCTTCCTCTTCTTCTTGATATAATTAAGCATTGTGTTCAAAATCCTCTCTCATAACTGCATAAACCTTTTCATTCAGAAGATAGACTTTACTCATTTCAATTCCAGCGAACCATTATCAGCCGAAAAACCCCTCACCACTTAGTTCCAATTCTAATGAGCGAACAAACCACTGTTATTGCTGTTACCATTGTTGAATTCTAATAGATCTACTAATTCACATAATGGTAAACGTGATATGGAATAAGTGTGGAACGGGATGTGGAACGTGCGTGACGAATAACGTGACCTGCAACGATGTAGAACTTTTAGTAATATGGGATTTCGTTTATATTCGATTAGGTTCTTTCGGCGATTACTACAGCTTGGTGAAATTCGGTTTAAAACTGATCTTACAAATACAATGGAAACTACTAGAATACTATTAAGATGTATAAATATAAGGATATTCTTTAAAGAAAACTTTAAGTGATTGATTTATTTATTAATTGATTGATTTTATTAACGTCCGTTTTTTAGTCCACGACTATATAAGACGGCTAGGCCCTTAGGCCTAGCAGGTAACTTTTTAATTTACAAAATTGGAGATGATCTATTTGAGGAAGTGAAAAACAATGTTAGGGATCAATGTCCACTTATTATATTATTTATTTATTTATATACAGTTTAGCGTCTCCGTGTAGAATGGCTAGTTCTGACCTCCCGAAGGGTATTGGCGACGGGCCCGCGACGGAGGCAGAGCCTCCCCGCGCGCCTCCCGTGCATAGCCTGTTGCTATGCTTGATGGTACTCCTAGCGCCCTGTCCTTCAGTCCCTACACCTAGACAGTGCCGTTTCCCGCTACTCTGCAGCCCTCCTCCCTCCATTTGGAGGAGCGTCCCTGCTCGCTCTCTTCTAAATCCTATATATTTATAGGTTAGCGCTTTTTATTTGCTAGCTTACCTTTTAATTGGCTGCTGCCCTTGGAAAGCGTATTGTTACGGGAGCTGCCTCTAAGGGTCACGTGGAAGTGTCTAGAGATCTCTCGAGGTGGTTTAGACTAGACTTCAAGTAGGAATTCAATAAGGTTGTAACTGGTTGCAATTCTCGTAACTATAGTAATGAAACTAATGATTGTTCTTGAGCACGAAGCTCTACATTGTAATGAAACCCATTCCCTATATAGACCTTCGTACTGAAGTCGACCGACAAGTCGATCGATAAGTCGATCGGCTTTTGATCACATGACACTTGTCCCGTGATTCCTATTGTCCTAGCTTGTCTTTTCTTTGTCCTGGGGCTTAATCCCCTGGGACATTACTAATCCTAGTGAAGCCTTCTTGCTTACTGTGTTCTGTCTTTCCTAGGACCTACTGTCCTGGGAACTATGTTCTAGGTTCCTAGGGTATCCTATGACTAATACTATATACATGCCTGAGGCTTTCCTTGGGTGCCTAGTGTCCCCCGGTATACTGCAGCTGAATCACTGAGGCCTATAACACCATTATAGCCTATAAGTCAGTGATTCTACAGCCTGTTACTAATCCGTTGTAACACGTATGTGCATATAGGGAGCACTTTAATTTGCCGGTTCTTACATTAGGGCGGTGCCTTTGTATGATGCGTGCGCTGATTATATAGGGCGCGGCCTATCGCTATACAGCAGTTAAAGAATGGCGGTTTTGTCTCGGTGAGCCGTAGCTCTTAGTTTTATATTAAAGCAGTACCTTTATATAATATTTATTTATTTATTTAATGTTTAACGTCTCTGTATAGAATGGCTAATTCTGACCTCCCGAAGGGTATTAGCGACGGGCCCGCGTCGGAGGCTTGGCCTCCCCGCGCGCCACCCATGTATGGCCCGATGCCATACGTGATGGTACTCCTGGCGCCCTGCCCTCCGGTTAGTACCCCCAGGCAGTGCCGTTTCCCTTTGTCCTTGCGGCCCCTTTCCCTCCATTTGGAAAGGCGTTTCCGCTTTTTCTCTCTTCCTCATTCTACGCATACGTAGACTACTACTTCCCTTATGCGGAGGGCGTTTCGCTTCTGCCGGTTCCTAGAGTTAGCGCTTGTACAGCGGTTGGGGAGTGGCGGTTCTGTTTCGGCGAGCCGTAGCTTTACTGGGGGCCACCCGAGCTTGTCCGATCGCGGGTTTGCGATGCACGAGCGTTAAGGGTGAAATGCTGGGTTACCGTGAGAAAGTTCTCAAACAGCTCCGGGTGCGCCATTATCGCGTTCAGGTACTTTCGTCCTTCTTCGGGGCGGCTGGGCGGGCGGTCTGGCTTCTCCGGCCAGGCGTGGAACTTGCGCTGGGAGATCTCACAGAATACAAAATGCTCAGGGGTTTTCTTGTATCCGCAGAGGCAGTTAAGCTCAGCGTCGCTATGGCCGAACCTTCTGTGATACTGCGCAAAGTCGCCATGTGCCGTTCGGGCGGCTAAGAGCCGGTGGAGCGACGTGCGGGGGAGGCGGAGCTCTGGGGGTTCGGCTATGGCATATCCGAGTTCCCACTTGCGGTATGACGCCGAAAGTCCAGTATATCTTCGTCTCCACCAGTCGGAGGTCGTTACATTAGCGAGGGCCCTCGCTGTTGTACCTATTCCGCTGATCGTGGGCTCTGCTGAGCGGTCGTTGTCCATTCGGCCTTCCTTTGCGCCGGCGTCCGCCAGCTCGTCAGCCATCTCGTTGCCTTCGATACCCATATGGCCCGGAGACCATATAATACCGACCTTGTAACGGTCGATAAGCGTATGGCATTCGAGAAAGGCCCATTGGGAGGTGTTAGGGGCGTTCGCCCGCATACACCAGATCACTGAAGTGCTATCGATGCACATCCATAGCTGACCGTCTGAAGGCTGGAGAATTTCCAGTGCGCATTGTAGCCCTTTAAGGGCCCCGATCGCCTCGGCGTCGAAGACGTGGGAGGTACTGTTTATCGCCCCGCTGCCCGTCCTAACTAGCGACTGGCCGCGATACACAGCGTATCCGTACCCTACGAGCTTGGCTCCGTCGTTATACTGCTCAGAGCCGTCGGAGAACACTGTGATTGTATCCCCGTTTAGCTGATTCCACCACGTATTGAACTGCTTCGCCGCGTCCTCCTTCGTCCTTCCCTTTGTAGGGTTAGTTCTGCAACCAGGTGAGAAGTGCGGCTGTGCTAGTATCGGCCTAGGGGCGCGAGGGACTAGTGCATCCGCCCGGCGCAGCTTCGTTGCGCGCTGCCAGGGTAGGAGCGGGGCTTCAAGCCGGCGTATCAACGGGTGGGCAGGATCCAGTGTTCTGAGTCGGAGCGCGAACCGTATGCGAGCATGTTCAAGAGCAGTACTACCCGACGGTAGCCCCGCATCCCGAAGGACGCTTGCTGTAGGCGCTGTGCGCCAGACCGGGAGAACCCCTCTTGCTGCTAGAACGATGGCCCTATCGACCTCCTCAATCAACGGGCCCAATCTTGTGCTAACTAGTTGATTGCGATTGTAGCCGCCTGCCGAGCTGGGTTTCAGCCTGCCACCGTACCAGACTTCTGAGCCGTACAGCGCGGAGGATTGTACGCATGTAACTACAGCTTTTCTCAGCGATGCAGCCGGAGGGCCGAACTTGACTCCTGCTAAGCCCTTGATATGGCGTGCAAGTTTCATCGCCTTCGTTGTGCGTTCGGTTACATGCCTCTTGAAGGAAAGCTTGCGGTCAATCCAGACGCCGAAGCCAGCGCAATGCCGGCTGTTCGCTGCCCGTCGCGGTCACTGGCCTAATCGTCAGCTCCGATGATACATTAATGCTGGGGGAGTTTGCGTTCCGCTTTCGCGAGAGATGGATCATCTCTAGCTTTTCTGGCGCGAAAGCGATTTTGTTCACCGCTCCCCACCTCATAATCTGGCGTATGTCGTTCTTAAGCATAGCTACATTGCTTTCAACGGATTTCGAAGCCCTGTAGATCGCGATATCGTCCGCATACCCGAAGCGCAGCGAGCGGTCTTGGTTCAGTAGTTCAGCAAGATACAGCACGTACAGGACCGGAGATAGTGGCGACCCTTGAGGAGTTCCGCATTGCATCCTTGACTCCGCGGTGTATATGCCCTCCAGCCGGACTTTAACCCTGCGATCCGCCAGGAAAGAGCCGATTAGCCGAAGCAGCTTCATGGGCCAGCCTTGCTTCCTCATCCGTTCCAGCAGCCTCCTAGGCATCAATGCGTCAAATGCGCCCTGCACATCCAGAGTGACCAGCGTTACTTCCTTGCTTTGCGCAAATGCTGTCTCTGCGTCGTATACGAAAGAGGCCACCAAGTCCACGGCCGAGCGTTTGGGAAGGGCTCCGCCGTGTTGCGGGCTGATTACTCCATAGTGTATCGCCGCCCAGGAGAGCCTTCTGGCGACCAGCCGCTCCAGACCTTTCCCAATGCATGACAATAGTGCGATTGGTCTCCAGGAGCGTACCGACGACTTGTCCTTTTTTCCCGCCTTCGGAAGCATTACCACCTCCGCTAGCTTCCAGTCGGATGGGAAATGCGATAGCTCTAAGCATTTCTGGAAGAAGTTTCTTATGTACACTCTGATATGCTGCCAGCAGGCTTTTAGCAGTCGTACGGTGACGCGGTCCGATCCAGGGGAGGTGCTTGACACGCCGATCACGTTCCTTTTCCACTTCCTCCAGCGAGATGGTCGTTGTCCATGGAAGTGTCGGTCGCCGTCCTCCCGTTTCGAGGGGGTCGTAATCTAAGTCGTCCGAGCTGTCATACCGGTGCAGCACCTTTTCCAGCAGAGCTTCCGCTTTCTCTTTGGTGCTTTCGATGCTGGCGCCGTCTACGATCAGCGGCGGGGCTTTGAGCGACGGGGCCAGTTTGTGCCAACCCACTACTTTGTACAGGTCAACATCGTTCGTTACCCCGTTGATGTGACGCTTATGCCGTATAAGAGCTGAATAAACAGGGTCAAAAGTATCCTTAGAATCTACAACTGAAGACCAGAGAAATGGTCGTCTATCTACCTATATATATAGCTACGTACACGTGACCGTATCCTTTGAGCCGGGGCACGAGCGGAGGCCGCACGTGCCCGTTCCATTAGCATCGGCATCCGTTTATAGTCCATTCGTGACAGTTGATAACTCGGCGCCAGTAGTCGCGTTTGGCGTTCCGGATCGTCGAAAGCATCTCGCGCCGTTTCGTTTCTTGGTCTGGCTTGGACCGCCTACTTGCCCTCGCATAGCTGGCGTGCAGATTGGCACACGCCGGCGTTATATATATATATATACAACCTAGGTACGTACTGATGAGATGATCGAAAGAAATCGCCCACCTACCCAAATGAATATATCAATTACCCAAGAATTCATTTGTTCCAACTTCCATTTCATATTTGACAATAAAATTGATCAAATTAATGAATGTGTGAACAAAGATGGGACTAGTCCATGTCGTACAGTGACCTCGGTAAAGTGATCTGGTCACTATAGATCCGAAGTAAGGGATGAACATGTTTCAATGACAGCTAAGCCATTATCACAGCAGTTTATAATCTTGCCAGTATCGAGATGAAAATAAGACTATCTGATTTCTCATTTTCTTGAGATCTCACTAGTCATTTTGAATTCTTCGCTCCCACAACCTTACAACATCGCCAACCAATTAATTATCATCATTCCTTTGACCAAGTTTCCCCTTAGATCTAAATGTACCCCATCATATTTCCTGGCTTGAATGCTCATATTCCAAGTCCCCAAATGCTCTAATCCCCTCTTTCTAGCCTCAATCCCCACTGCCTCTTCATATAACATCAATGCTTTGTTTCCCTGACTTACAATCCATTCATCTGCCTTTTCTTTGCCCGCTGCGTTCGGAGTCACGAAAAGACCTTTCCACTTTCCAAGACCAATTGTAGAGTTTATGAGTGTAATAAGAGTGTCAAGCCATTGAATGGTTTTGGGAAGGTCGAGATCAGACCAGAGACCATGGCCAAAAACTATGGCTACAGGCTTGGATGTACGATGAATGAGGAGGTCGGCTCGGAGACGAGAAATTTCATCTTCGGGTATATTATAGAAGACCATTTCTTCCACTAATATGGAAATTAGTCAGATTCCCTTGAGTTATGTATCACTCACTCATAACGTTGATGGAATTAGAACAAGATATGCTTCCTGGATCATGAGCTTCCACATCTGAAGTTTTATATATGCCTTGCACCGAACAAGCTTTGACATCAAACTGTTCATTACAAAAGCATTCTTTTCTAGAATTCAATCAGTACCTTGATATTCAAACCACCTGAATACTTCAAGACTCCCAGGAGACATGACCTTACCGCTCTTGCATGTTAAAATTCCAATCCGTCACAGCTCCATATCCAATATCTTTTCTCAAAAATATATTGAAGCTTCCGAAAACATGTCTTAACATACTATCCCCAATAATCACGACTTTTTCAAATCTTCCAAAGATCTCACAAATCTCCTCTGATGTAAACCAACGAAAGTTACAGCCACGAGGTATATAGGGTGCATCAAATCCAATTCGACCACCAGACGCCATAGCTGTAAGCATGGATTGTCGATCCGAACACAAGGGACCGAAAGGGGCATGAAGATCCAAGGAAGAAATGTTGCACGTGTTCCGGAATTTATATGTTGCGAATGTATCGACTGAATCTGGACATCTATATGGATCTGATTCCAGAAGCCGAAAGCCAGTGGCAGCTATGGAAGAGTTGCATTGATCGAGAGGTTCTGAGTAGAGCTATGATTGTTCAGTTTCTCTCTATAAATCGGCAGAGCGAGTAATGCTAACCTGTACAGTTAAGACCTTAGGCATCCACCACCCATGAAACAAGAACAAAAAGCCACAGAAAATGAGTGAAATTCCAATTCTCGTAGGTGTGATTCGAAATCCAGAGAATCTTGAATGACGTCGAGCCCATCTATATGGAAAGGTTGGGGGAAGTGATAGGTGTTATGAATGGATCTTCTTTTTCCCACATTTTGAATCTTGACCAAGTTGATATGACTCTGAAGACTTGCATACCGAGTTTTTGTTGCCATTTGAAACCAGGATAAATAGCAGAGAAAAATCCTGTGAAGTGAGAGCATTTTTGGAAGTTGCAATCAGGAAAGATGGAACAGGAAGCCACACTCGAATTCTTTCCACTTATCATATGGACGGTGCAATGTCTGACAGTAATCCTGATTAAAAATGCCATTGATGCAGTGGTCACAATAGTTCGCGCTGCGGTGATATTTAATCCTTGGTTTGCCTTGAAAGAGTGATCAAATGATAAACTCTTAATGCAACTCTTCAAACAACAAACAAACAAAAGTCTTCTATCTACCCTGCTAATCCCGACTATTGATAGGATACATTGACTACACAGCTTGCGCGCCCTTCGACTAAAAGGAGAGGCTATTCATGAGTATTAGAAGAAAAGGGCCAAGTTACCAGCGGTGATGATGTTGTCAATTCCATATGATCTTTGAATTACAGGACTAATGTGATAAATCCTCAACATATCATCGTCTTCCAAAGATTGAACGAATGGGGTACATCAGCGCTGTTAAAACATCAAATGCCCATCCTCCCCAACCTCTAACTGTTTCAAATGAATTAAGCATCCTAACAAGCCTTGAACCAAATATCTCCAATTCATTGAGATCATCAGCATATGCTTCCCACACTGCTTTGTAGTTTCCTTCTTCGGATGTCTCTGGCAGCAGATTCAGTTCTTCATCAACCCGAACCTTTGGGCCAATAACCAAAGCTCTACCAACTATTCTTGTATCGGCCATAAGTCTCATACTAGCATCTACAAACATCTTCCGGTTTTCCCATTGCTCCGCCCGCCAATATTTAATCTACCTCCTGTAGGGATCAAAGGTGTGTCTATAAAATATGGACAAAGCATGTTGACTCGAACACCATTGGCAAAGCTCGTAGATCTCAATGTGCGGAATAAGCCAAGAACTCCATGTTTTGAGACTGCGTATAGAATCTGTCCGGGAAGAGGAGCCAAAGAAGCAACAGATCCAATTAAAAGTAAATTTCTATCGGGAGTATTTGGACCGGGTGTTGTAGATGGATTGGCCTTTTGTGATCTGGGATTTCGAGGAAGATACCACAAAGCTAAATGTGCGGTTATACAAAACTCCAAGTAGGTCAACTTCAAATGCTTTGAAATTTGGTTTGTGTGGTTCCGGTGCATCTAGATTCTTGGGTTCTTGAAAGCTCAGGATTTCTTCTGTGATCCCCGCATCTGCAACCACAGAATCAATACCTTTGGAAGGACTTAGCTCTGCAGCTGTACGAAAAAATTCAACTTGTGATTGCCAATTTGTAACATTACAATGTAAATAATGGAGATTTTGATTGCCAGTACATCTACGTACTTCCCTCAACCAAAGCTTTCCCTTTCGCATTGTTGACATCTCCTATTATTACGTTTGCTCCATTCTCTGCCCATTTCCTAAAGAAACCTTCACCAAATCTAGATGTTCCACCGGTTATAACAATAGTTTTTCCAGCTACCCAACCAGAATCGTATGGAATCGTCGTATCGACTGGAACGGATTGTCGGGCGACATCAACGACATTGTTTCGCGCTGAGGCCATTTCGTGAGACAAATTTATTTATTTATTTATTTATATACAGTTTAACGTCTCCGTATAGAATGGCTAGTTCTGACCTCCCGAAGGGTATTGGCGACGGGCCCGCGACGGAGGCAGGGCCTCCCGCGCGCCTCCCGTGCATAGCCTGTTGCTATACTTGATGGTACTCCTAGCGCCCCGTCCTTCAGTCCCTACACCTAGACAGTGCCGTTTCCCGCTACTCCTGCAGTCCTCCTCCCTCCATTTGGAGGAGCGTCCCTGCTCGCTCTCTTCTAAATCCTACATATTTATAGGTTAGCGCTTTTTATTTGCTAGCTTACCTTTTAAGTGTAGCAGATCTTTAAGTATAGCTGCTGTCCTTAGAAGGCGTATGTGCATATAGGGAGCACTTTAGTTTGCCGGTTCTTACATTAGGGCGGTGCCTTTGTATGATGCGTGCGCTGATTATATATAGGGCGCGGCCTATCGCTATACAGCAGTTAAAGAATGGCGGTTTTGTCTTGGTAAGCCGTAGCTCTGTTGGGGACCACCCGGACTTGTCAGATCGCGCGTTTGTTGTGCGCGGGCGTTGATGGCGAAATATTGCGTCACTGTGAGAAAATCCTCAAACAGCTTGGGGTGCGCTAGTATTGCGCTCATGTACCTCCGTCCTTCTTTAGGGCGACTAGGAGGGCGTTCCGGCTTGGCCGGCCAGGCATGGAACTTGCGCTGGGAGATCTCACAGAACACGAGATGCTCAGGAGTTTTCGCGTATCCGCAAAGGCAGTTGAGCTCAGCGTCGGTGTGGCCGAATCTTCTATGGTATTGCGCGAAGTCGCCATGAGCCGTTCGGGCGGCTAGAAGCCGGTGGAGCAGCGTACGAGGGAGGCGGAGTTCTGGAGGCTCCGCTATAGAGTACCCGAGTCCCCATTTGCGGTAGGATGCTGAGAGTCCTGTAAGGCACCGACTCCACCAATCAGAGGTCGCAGCGTCGGCAAGGGCCCTTGCCGTTGTGCCTATTCCGCTGATTGTGGGCTCTGCCGAACGGTCGTCATCCATGCGACCCTCGTTCGCGCCAGCGTCAGCCAGCTCGTCAGCCGTCTCATTGCCTTCGATGCCCATATGACCTGGGGACCATCTAATGCCGACTTTGAACTGGTCTATGAGGGCATGGCATTCAAGGAAGGCCCACTGGGAAGTATTGGACGCGTTAGCCCGCATACACCAGATCACCGAAGTGCTGTCGATGCACATCCATATATGCTCATCCAAGGGCCGAAGGATTTCCAGCGCGCATTGCAGACCTTTGAGTGGCTCCAATCGCTTCGGCGTCAAAGACGTGGGAGATGCTGTTTATCGCTCCGCTTCCTGTTCTAACTAGCGATTGGCCGCGGTATATGGCGTATCCGTAGCCTACTAACTTGGCACCGTCCTTGTACTGCTCAGAGCCGTCCGAGAATACGGTGATAGTGTTGTCGCTTAGCTGGCTCCACCACGTATTAAACTGCTCTGCTGCGGCTTCCTTTGTGCTTCCTTCTGTAGGATCAGTCCTACAGCCAGGTGAGAAATGTGGCTGGGCTAGTACTGGCCTGGGAGCGTGCGGGATGAGCGTATCCGCGCAGCGCAGTTTCGTTGCGCGCTGCCAGGGTAGGATCGGGGTTTCGAGCCGGCGCACCAGTGGGTGGGCGGCGTCTAACGTCCTGAGCCGGAGCGCGAAGCGTATGCGGGCGTGCTCGAGGGCGGTGCTACCCGACGGTAGTCCCGCGTCTCGCAGAACACTTGCCGTGGGCGCCGTACGCCAAGCAGGAAGGACTCCTCTTGCTGCTAGAACCATAACTTTATTGGTCTTCTCGATCAATGGGCCAAGTCTCGTGCTAACCAGCCGGTTGCGGTTGTAGCCATGCGACGCGCTAGGCTTCCGCCTGCCGCCGTACCAGACCTCCGACCCATATAGTAGGGAGGACTGTACACATGTGACTACGGCCTTCCTTAACGACGCAGCAGGTGGTCCGAACCTTACACCCGCTAGCCCTTTAATGTGGCGTGCAACTTTCAGCGCTTTAGTTGAGCGCTCGGCTACGTGCCTCTTAAAGGATAGCTTGCGGTCTATCCAGACGCCGAGCCAGCGCAAAGCCGGTTGCTCGTCGCCCACTGCGGTTACTGGCGTGATCGTAAGTTCTGGTGACACTCTAATACTGGGAGCATTTGTGTTCCGCTTTCGCGAAAGATGGATCATCTCCAGCTTCTCTGGCGCGAAGGCTACCTTATTCTCAGCTCCCCACCTCATAACCTGGCGCACGTCGCGCTTTAGCATAGTCACATTGCTTTCCACGGACTTTGAAGCCCTGTAGATAGCAATGTCGTCCGCATACCCGAAGCGTAGAGAGCGGTCCTGATTCAGCAATTCAGCCAGGTATAGTACATACAGAATCGGGGATAACGGCGAACCCTGTGGGGTTCCGCATTGCGTCTTCGATTCCGCGGTGTACGTGCCCTCTAGCCGGACCATAACCTTGCGGTCCGCCAAGAACGAGCCGATTAGCCGGAGTAGCTTCCCAGGCCAGCCCTGCTTCCGCATCCGTTCAAGCAGCCTTCTGGGCAGCAGTGCGTCGAACGCGCCCTGCACGTCCAGTGTAACTAGCGTCACCTCCTTCCCCTGAGCGAAAGCCGATTCCACATCGTAAACGAAGGAGGCTACTAAATCCACAGCTGAGCGTTTGGGGAGGGCTCCGCCATGTTGCGGGCTGATCACCCCGTAGTGTATCGCTGCCCAGGAGATCCTTCTAGCAACAAGCCGTTCAAGGCCCTTGCCGATGCACGAAAGGAGTGCGATCGGCCTCCAAGAGCGTACCGACGACCTATCCTTCTTTCCGATCTTTGGAAGCATTACCACTTCCGCTAGCTTCCATTCGGATGGGAAGTGTGATAGTTCAAGGCACTTTTGGAAGAAGTCTCTTATAAACGCCCTAATATGCTGCCAGCAGGCCTTTAGTAGTCGTACAGTAACACGATCCGCCCCTGGGGAAGTGCTTGATACGCCGATCACACTCTTTTCCACCTCCTCGAGCGAGATAGCCGTGGTCCACGGCAGTATCGGTCGCCGACCTTCCGCTTCAAGTGGATCGTACTCCAGATCGTCCGAATCGTCGTATCGGTGCAGTACCTTTTCTAGCAGGGCTTCCGCTTTCTCTTTGGTGCTCTCGATACTTACACCGTTCACAATCAGCGGCGGGGCCTTAAGCGATGGGGCGAGCTTGTGCCACCCCACTACCTTATATAAGTCGGCGTCGTCCGCTGCACTGTCGATAACCCGGCGCCAATAGTCACGTTTGGCATTCCGTATCGTCGAGAGCATGTCGCGCCGTTTGCGTTCTTGCTCCGGCGCAGCCCGCCTGCGTGCGCTCGCATAGCCGGCGTGTAGCTCAGCGCACGCCGGCGTCCACCAGGGCGCCGATTTGGCCGTACCCTGTGGGCGCTTCCCTACTGCCTTGATCGCATTCTGGAAGAGAGTAGTCAAAAGTGCAGCGATGTCGTCTAGGTCGCGCGTATCCAGCACGTCGGCCGGCTGTGGCAAATGTGAGATCCCAGAGTTAATGGCGTGCGCGAACCTCGGTAGATTTGCTTCCGTAACCCGGTAGCCCGCGTTGCCATCGGCTCCCTGGCCTCTCCCTGGTAGCAGTGTTACGAGAGTGAAATGGTCCGAACCGCAGTCCAGGTCGTGTCTAACCGTAGTTTCCGCGAACGGGATGTTCGAGAAGGTTAGATCGATGGTATGGCCAGCGCGGTGTGTGGGCTCTCCCGGCTCCCCGATGAAGTCCGCTCCGCTACTAAGGGACCAGGCAGCTAAGGATGCGCCCTGATTGGAGGACCCGACTCCTGGCTCAAACATATCGTGCTTTGCATTGAAGTCGCCTCCGATGAGAAAATTCGGTGGGACTTGTATGCTGGTTATATAATCGATTATTCGCCTAGTGCTAGGCTCTCTGTATACATTGACGATATGAAAGCCATTTACCTCCAGCCAGACTATGTCGCGATCGTCGCCATTCCGGCGCTGCTGGGTGATCAGGTTAGCCGCCTTTCGCGTGTAGGACATCGCCCTTGGCCTCTCTGCTTCACGCTCTGCCGTAAGTACTCGCTCCCATGCATCAACCGGCGCATAGCATTCGTATGCTGGATGGTTCTGCGTTCTTGTTCCAGGGTAGACGCTGGGTTCTTGCACACACACTACATCAGCCCCTTCCTCAAATGCCAACTGTAGCAGGGCTATGTGTGCTGGCCCTGATCTTCCTACATTCGCCCAGGCCACTTTCAGTCCGTTAGCCGAGGCTGTCGCGCGGCCTTCGCCGCTTCGTCCTGCTCCGTTTCTCAGCATAGGGACGAAGTGGGAGAGAGGGTCGTATCAAGCTCCATGCTGACGCTAAGGGTAGGGCTCGCCTCGTCGTCGGATACAGCGTATACGCTTCGCTTTGACAGCTCGACAAGGTTGAGGGAGCCGGTGGGGGCTGTCTTGCGTTTGACGCGCCGCGCGATTGTTGGTCTGCCGCTTCATACGCTGCGATGCGCGCCCCTGGGGTCGGGATTACCACCTGGACCCCGCTCTTAGGGCCGCGCTCCTGCTGGCTCTTGGCCGCTAGCTCGCACGCTTTGCGTGTAGCCGTTTGTTGACGACGGATCTCTCCGAGCTGGCTTGCAGTGAGCCGGACTATCTTGCCGTCAGCCCTCTTTGGAGTGGCTGCGCAGTGCTTATGCCCGGCAGGGAAGGGGCCATGACAACCAGTGCATTTGGGCGAGGCCGTACAAGCTGCGCCTGACGCCCCCTGGTGTTTCGATATAGCAGCGCCGCAGTTGTTGCATCTGCGGACTGCGCGGCAGGTTAGAGGGTTGCAATACTCTTGGCACCCTGGGTTGTGCAGTTCTATGCTCTTTTTCTTCTCCGAGAGCTTGGAGTGTCCTGAGGACCCAAAAAGGGTAAAGGAGCGGACTTCCTCTTTGAAGCTGATGAACCATACCGATGTTGAGCCTGAGGTTCCAGCGCTGTGGCAGTTGACCGGCCTTACCCCGGTCTGTATTTCGGCTTCCTCAGTGACAACGTCGGCAGTAACAAGCCGATTGCCCAAGAGACCTGTCAGAACATTGGGAGTGTGAGCTAGGCGATATGTGTGCCATTTTTCCACTCGTTCTAAGATGGTGCAACGGGTGGCTTTGCAAATAAGCGCAGCGTTCGATCCCTTTAGAATGAGGTCGTAGACTGCTTTCGTATTAGGCTTAACTGCCCAGCCTGTAGGGGTAGCCCACAGCCGGGGGATGTCCTTGGCTGAGATCTGGGGTACGGCCTTCGTAATGGCCTCCCGGATAAGGAAGGGCTGGTCTCGGACTAGGAGCGTCCCTGGTTCGGCCCGGGCGTAGATGCGAAGGTCCGTTCTTTCCCTTGGGCTCTTTGGTGTGTCGGGTTACCGGCTGTCGGCGGTCGGACCGTCTGCGGGCCCATGATTCCGGGTTCCCCACTTTGTTTTGGTGAGGCGGCGCGTTTTTGCGAGGCGACGCGTTTTGACGACGGGTCCGCGCCCACTGTTGATGTGTTCGGGGTCTTGAGGGCCCCCGCGTAGGAAGTTTTGGACGGTTGCTTTGCAGCAGCGGTCCCGAAGAGGTGTTGGTTCAGGTAGGCCAATGTACCCTCCTGAATCTCCTGAGCAAACTTCTTTTGCTCATCCGGAGAGTTGCGAACGAAGGCTTCCACAGCCTTCGCGTAGCCTTCGAGAGCGACGCGTCGTAGCGTCGCTTCGCGCTCCATTTGTTCCAGCTTGGTTATCACAGCTTGGAATGCCGGTGTGCCAGCGGGATTGACCACTGGCGGGATTGGTACTGTGCCCTGTATAGTTCCGATGTGCTGGAAGGGCAAGGGGGATGGAGGCGATCGCTCGCGCGTGTGCGCATCCACGTTCGCGATCGTCGGTCTTTGGGGCGTTTGCGACGCCATTGTCGCCGGCGGCAGCAAGGCGTAGAGAGGGATCTTTTAGAGGATCCTACTTGTAGAATTGAATTGATTTGAAATGTAAATGTTAAGCCAGAACATATATT
>QKRW01000099.1:0-57797 GCA_003260565.1 Monilinia fructigena
CAATTATAGCACCACCACAACTATCGCCCGCTGAGCTTAAGGCTCAAGAGGAAGAGGCTACCTTGACCGTGCAACGGGTCATTACTTGGTCCATCCTTCTTTATCTCTGTACATATTACTGTTGCCAATACTGTAAGATTTGTGCTGACTTTATGATAGCACCATTTGCTGTCAAGAGCATTCAGAATCTCATCTAAGGATGCCTACAAACAAACAATGTATCATGACGACTTGTACGATACGAATCCATGAGAGGATTGAGGAAAATGTATAATACCACGAGGAGTCTATAGGCAAATAAAGATGGACGACTGCTGCATATACAGATTACTGGCATTGGCATCTAGATCTCTACTGTGCGAAAGCAGTACAAGATTCCAGGATCGAGAGAGAACGGGATCGTAGACAAAACTATAAAAAAAAGCTTTGGGGCATCTCTCCTCTTCATAGCATAGAAGTACAACCACAAGATGAAAGACGGTATCAAAGTGAAATTGCACATGAACAGAAACGGTTCTGTTCATGTACGACCCGGATTGCTACCATACGTGTCACACACTTTCGGTATTCGGTGCATCTCTTGGCAAAGCAAGCCTTCGCGTCAAGCAAACCCTCTCTCTACTTTTCCGTTATTGATTACTGCCTCGTGCAACTGTTGAATAAATAAGTATCTCTTTTTACTAATTCTCTCTCCAATTACCCTCCTTTACCTGTCTCAATTTAGCATCTCTGTCCCAAATTCTCCACAGTTCCTCTTAACCTAGCCTCCCTATCAGGTCTCTCCTTCGCCTATGGAAACCTCTATATTTCAATGAAGAACTTTCTCTCTCTCCCAAACTCCTCTCTAATCTCCTCTACCTTTCTCTTCTGCCTCCCCTCCCATCAAAATTTTCCACCCCTAACCATTCCACCAAAGCCCCTGAACCAACTCCCATTCCTTCCAAAACAACACTCCCACCCCAACTATCCCTCCTTCGTCCCCTCAAAACCATATGTCTCCTAAAGATACCTTCCCCCACAAACCCCAACCTCAACGCTGCCCTGTGACTCGGCCCATTCTCCGTACTACACTTCCACTCCACCCTCTCATACCCCAGTCTAAAAAACATACTTCATCAAAACATAACATGCTCCGTCGCTTCAGTTGTACGCTGAAGAGACCTCGAGAACAACACATGACCAACCTCAACCTTTCTATGCAACGGCACAATATTCAGCAGCGAAATAATGCCCACCGCCTCTCCACTCGTAAAACACGCCCAGTTTAACAAATCCAGATTCAGAGTGTTGCACAAGCCATGTAATATATGTTGTGGAATTCTTCAATGGTATTAAAAGGGCCCAAAGGGTAGTATTTATAAAGCAGGTATTTATCCGCTCCGGCAACATTTTTACATAGGTTGGGATATGCTCCGGGGAGAGCGGGGATAAGGGAAATGCGTTTTGTGGTGTGAGAGAGTGGGATTGAGGAGGGAAAAGGTGACTTGGGGAGACGGTGGGGAAGGAGTTTCGAGTCGGCGGGGTAGAGGGAGACGGGTGGGACTTGGGGTGGTGACATTTTGGAGGATGAATTTTGGAGAATTGATGTTTGATGATATGGATGGAAGTTGCGAGAATCGGATGTCAGACTAAACTTTGATTTTATAGGGGGGAGTTACCTAGTCTCTAAGGTATGAGTCACTTACTGTTATCACGAGAAGTGTAGGGCGTAATTTCGACTTGCGCGCGCAAAACTTTGTTTCTACAGCAATTCAACCCAATGACCACTGTTTATAATCAGTTGAAAGACAAGTGAAAGAGAAATTGCTACTGGTAGCATGAAATTAAACTTCCACATTATACAAAGTCTATCTGTTTTACATCCTGACCAACTCCATGAAGTCTAAGCTTCTCATCAAATTAACCATGGGTTTTCGCATCAATCATAGGCCAAATGTTGTTCTTGCAGCTGTTTGTGGTGGCTGCTCTTTTTCCCATTCGACATATTCTTTATGTCTCTATCCAACTCCTTTTTCAAATGTGCTAATTGAGTTTGATAGTCTTCCAGAATCTAATTTGTAAAATTAGCATAACCAAGTATTTATGGAGATAATCATAACTGTACCTTCTTGCATGTGCAGTCATGGTGTCGTCCAAAATCTCACCACTTTCTTGCCCACTTTTCCAGTTCGGTCCTTAATAACCGGCCTCGTTTTGAACATTATCATTCGCGCCCAAATCTCTTCCGCTCTGGCACCCAATGCTGGGTCGCTAGCACCTTTTCTATCTTAATGAGCTTAGCTTTCAGGTCTCCTATCTCCACTGAGCGCATAGCCTCTTTTCTCAGAACTGAATCTTTGGTTGCCAATGCCAATACACCGTTGCTTCAATACAACATGCTTTCCCTCGCATCCATTGCTCGTACGCTCGTCCTCGTGTCATGGGTTTGAAGTAGGTTCGTTAAACTTGCATTTATATCGTGTAGGCGGATGTTGAATGCTCAAGGTGCTGTTGCTGAGTCTTGATTTCTCTCGCCCATCATTGCAAAACCAATACACGAGACTGGGATTATATCCAGGACTGGTTTTTTTGATAGGGCTTCTTCCCAAGCTCGCGGGTCCTCATTAGATTGTGGCTGAAATATGGTCCTGTATCCTCGCCAACATATTGTAGAAGAAATGTTGGAACGCACAATCCTTGTTTCCCGTATCCCATTTACCTATGACTGTTTCAATTTGGTCTACAACACTTTTTTCTCCTGTCGAAATTAGCTTGCGTTTTGACGAAATCTTGGTGAGTAAATACGAGGTCTCAATCCGCTGGCTCCAAAAAGAGTATTGGCCAAATTGTCCTTGTGATTGCCCAAAGCTTGTGACTGTTGCGTTTGGCCAAATAAACCAGTCTGTTGTTGCGACCCTCCAAGAAGCTGTTTTGTGCTGCTGGGCGCTTGCTGCTGTGCTCCCATAGTTTGTCCCGAGAATAATCCTCCGGTTGGGGCTGCGGTTGTTGGGCGTTTAATCCAAAAATCCCCCTGCTTGCGGCTGATTTTGTTTGAGTACTTTGCTCCAAGTCCTCCACCAAAGAGTCCACCAGCCTGTGGTTGTTGATTTTTGTTGGTTTTGAGTGTTTTGTCCTAATCCCCCAAAAAGTCCTGCTCCTTGATTCTGAGTTCCTGTAGTCGTAGTCGAGCCGAACAAACCTCCTGATGGTTTTGCGCAGTGCTCGTGGAACCAAATAAGCCTCCGCCAGCTGGCTGGGATTGACCGAAATACCCCAAACATATCGATTGCTTATGCGTTGGGACTGGAAGTTTCGAGATATAGATACTGTTAGAATCTGCAATAGCCTCAGAGAATTTGGCTGCAAAAAAATGGCAGCTACTCGAAAAATGTTGACTTCGGACGCGGTTGACGATATTATATTAAAATTGAAAGATTTTGTTGGTATAAGTTGTGCCAATTAATTTTATAAGCTAAACAAGAAACAGGGCAAGCTCAGGGTTCTTTTTGGCAGTGCTCGCAGCATTCTGGTAGAGATTCCTCTTCCTGATCAAATTTCGTCTGCCGCCTGCATTGACGACATAGACCAGAAAAATCTTGAGGGGAATTAACCCGACCACTTGCGGTCACCGGAGGAATTTGACCAAAAGTAGAAGCACTCTGGGTACTTCCTTTATGATCATATCTATTTGTATCTAGATAGCAGGAGCTGAGTTAGTGATCAGACGTGGCGTTTCTTTCTAGGCTGTCCTGAACACCTACAATATATCTGAGATGGGGGCATTTCCCCAGGTGCGTCTAGATCCACCCTCGACATTGCATTATGATCATTCCCCTCATAATGCACCCTCTTCGCGACCGAACCTCCTTTATTCTGAGTGTATTGGCTGTTTTGTGTTGCCCAGTCTTTTGGATTTCTGGATACTGGATTCTGCGAAAATGATCCCGCTTCAATTCGTGGTAACGTTCCGCCATGCCAGCCCTCGCAACCTCCATTTTGCTGCGCTGGTGGTTTCGTATCGTCTTCCCAAGGACGTTTAATGCCTGATCGATAAGATTGGGGGGACTCTCTTAATCGAGCATCCATTACCACACTGCCAATGCCACTGTTTTACTAGGACTGTAAACAATGGCCCATCCATCCGTCCTTCTAGTCTCAAGCAAAGACTTGGCTAAATTCGAATCCAAACGAGCTGTTGCGCATGGAAATTGAATTCTATCGATATAATCTGTATCGCAGGAGTCATTAGTACTCCTGAAATATTTTGAGAAATTGAGGGCAAACATGATAAGAGGCCACTGCTTACATGCTTTCCTCGGGGTAAGAGGTAAGGAACGCGATAGATTCAGGCGTATGCAGCAGACGGCCCTGTGATCTGGGTATTTTCTGCAAACCATCTGAAATATGTACTATAAAATGGAGAAAATAAGAAAAGGAAATAGTCAAATGACAAATTTCTTTAAGGAGATACGGCGCTGGCCATGGTTTGGGACAATTGGATGAAGGACGTTGTGCACTGTGCACCATGCATTCTAAGCTCTATTACATATGTTTTCTCCATCGAATATGAAAGGATTCCTCGTAGTAATACAGTATTATAGATTCACAAGGGAAAGTGGGTTTGCAGGGAGTAAGTAAGGCAGTGTTGGCCTTACAAACTATGCTGACGCGCTGAGGATCTTTGCTCATATTACAATACACTCGGCAAGGTATTCCAGTCGACAACGTTGATGATGATTTGTTAACAATGTGAGGCAATGCAAAACGGAAGAGGCAAAATAAATTCTGGTTATAAATTCTATACTATATCCTTGGATGGATTCATATTCCTTGTATCGATTTTCCGAATGGACGGGAATCGGGGCTGCATCGAAAAGGTTGAAGCTGCCAATGCACCAATGGAGATGTTGGAAATCAGTTGATCCATCGAACGGTTTATATTCCGTGGCTGACGGGCTTTTTTTCGTACGGAAAAAGTAGAGTGGGAGTGAGTGAGTAATTTGACCAGGGTCAATTTTGATTCACATACGGCAGTGGTACAGCATCTGGTATAACAGTCTCCTGCCTGAAGTCTTGATCCGGCACATTGCGGGTACATTAGGCATTGAACAGTTAAGGCAATTAGATGGTCCAACAACAGCCAAATCAAGAACAAAACGAGAATCGTTGGTTTCGAATCAAATGCTCTTTATTGGTCATCACACTAGTTGCTTGGTAGTTGGTATTGTATTGATGATATGATGTGATTTGATATAATGCTGTATGGTGTGGTGTGGAGTGATGTGGTATGGTATGGTATGGTATGGTATGGTATGGTGTTGGTGTAATGGTTGGTGGTGGTGATCATTTTTTGTGGTGGTTGGGAATGGTGATACTGTAGTACAGAATAAAAACGCTTACACATGCAAGACCTTGCTTACTCAGATTGAATATCTCCACCCTTCCACGCCTTGACTAAAGTACCCCGGTTGAGTTAATTCTAAACCTTGCTTGTACGTACTTGTATGGAATATATCCTTGTTAGGATAATGTTCAAGAAGATAAAATCTTGTACCAACATGTACTTCCCCAAGCCCTTGTCGCCAGTGGGAAAGGGGTATTTAGTACATGTTTGCATGATAAGGGCCTAATTAAGAACCAAAGACAATATCCCCAGTCCATTTGACATCATCTTCAAATTGCACCTTTAAATGGATCACTAGATCATCTACCCACTGACAATCATACACTCGGGGTTCGGAATGCCATCGTGTGACCGGCTCAGTCCGTACAATGCTTGTTTCGTACCAAGAAACCAAAGACGTTGGAGAACTCCACATTGCCGACCTCAAGAATACATAGGGATGAACTTTTTACCCTGGGTTTATATTCACCCCCGTTCACACAACCAATGAATACCTTCCAAAATGGCTCGAAGCTTGGTGTGTCTGTGATATCGTTCTTCCTTTGGGTAATCAATGATAAGCATATGAATCGAGAGTTCAACTTCAACAGCTGACGCGAGCGGTGGAGTTGTCATACGGGTGTACTGGTAGTGCCGAAACGCAATTCGGATGAAGTCAACTCCGATTATTACAAAGTTACAAACAGTGGATATAGTAAATGAATATCTTTAGCAGCTTCATGAGAAATCATGGCATGGAGTCTGAAGCTGCTTGGGCGGGAGCAAAATCCAGTTGATAAATAAAGTCAGGTTGCTGATTCCCGTAGAACTCGATAGCTTTCAAGATATTTTGCGGCAATACACGTAGTAAAAGGCCTGGTATATCTTTTGATTTTGGCTTTCAATACTGACAGCAATGAATAGCGTGTAAGCTTCTTCGGCGAGAGGGATTACTCGATCAGCCATTGAAATCGTTGCATCAGTGCCATGTTTTGAAAGGATTCTAAGGCATATCATTACATTGCAGCTAAGATCATACTCGAGGTCGCAACTATACTTATCCTACCCAGCTAGACGGAGAGATATTACGGGTGCTTCTTGTATTCTTCTATGGGTACAATATACCATATGCCAACTCAAAACAGTCAAGGAATCACATGATATACCTTACAGACCAATAGATCATCGCCTGGGTCAGCGGTCAGTGGTCAGCCAATTTCATATAAAGCTAGACCATTTGGGACCAAGAGAAAAACGAAGTATATATCACTGTCTTCGGAGAAAGATTTCAAATACTGAATAAAATGAGTATCAATAGAACTGCCTTCCAAAATGTCTGACCTAGCAAGTTTAACAAGTATCGTGTGGCGGAAACATATTTTCACGTGATAAAAGTGTGAGAACGAAATACTTCATTGAGACGAATGCAAATTGATATTTTCTCGACCTTGGGTAAAGTCACCCTTGCTCAAATTGTGTGTGATTCTAAACGCCGATATTATAATTACATTCCTAGTTTCCTTGTTTTTTTCTTGGTCATCTAATCATATCTCCGCCCTCGTTTTGGTGGTGGAGATCTAGAAATAGTATAGTCGCGTCTCCGTTTAGATGGTGGAGAAATGGATCTGCTGATTTTGCGTGTGTTCCGCGTTGGGGATGGGGACCTCGAATAGTCATTGCCCCGCCGGAATGCTCTTGGCGGCGGTGATCTGGATAGGCTGTCTCTCGTGGCAGGTCTTTGAGGTGAGGGGGATCTTGAAATGCCTGTACTTTGGCGTTTTCGAGGGGCTGGGCTGATTGAAGATGTGTTTCTCCTCGCTGTCTTCCTTCTGGGAGGCGATCTTGATTCGCTCAAGGATCTGTTCCTCCTCGGTGGAGTTTCTGAGAAGCTATCTCGGCGCCTTGTTCGTTGAGAATATGGTGAGCGAGATCTGGATCCCGATCTGGAAAGACTTGAGTCTCTGCGTCCTCGGCGTGAAGGTGTCACGGAAAGTGAAGTTCGCCTTCCACCTTGACGGGGTGGTGTGATTGACCTAGAAAGTGATCTCGTCAAGCTCCTTCCTCTTCTAACCCCTTTTCCTTTGCTAATTCGTGGGTGGTGTCCTGGAAACTGAACGTCTTCTATCAATACCACGAGTTCGAGATGGCGAGCGAGATCGTGAATACGACGAGCCGGTATAAGATGAATAACTAGAAACCGAGCTTTCAGAGTCAGATGCAGCATCGTCAGCAGCCGCCGGTAACGTGGGTGGTGCTGGTTTGGGCATGTTCTGGAGATACTCGCGCATCTCTTCCGTAATAGCGCCCATTCCGATACTTGTAAAGTAGTTGATGGAAAACCTTGTGGTTGCGAGGGTTATCGTTGGGAAATAATCCTTCAAAATAAGGTCGTAGAATATCATCCTTCAGGCGAGCTTGCAATTTTGCCATTCCCATTGCTTCCGACAAATCTTGGAAAAGAATCTTGATAAAAATACGACTACTTGATGTTGTCTCTTCTTCGTTAAGATGTACAATAGACAAAACGTGCCAGCCGATAGCGTCAGAGCTAAGAAGGTGGCCGAAAAATCTCGCAATATTTCGTAATCTGTTCGTTTCATAACGATGGATGGTATCATAATACTTGGCAAATGATTGCTCAAAAAAGATCGGTCCAGAGACGATTTATCTTCGCAAATCTCTCCCCAATGAGGCCATAAAACTTCGAGTAAGTTCTCTCCTGAGAACAACATTCAATAACCATGGAAGGGAGTTCTGGCTCTTGTCCAGGTGGTAGTGTGACTTTCATCAGCTTGTGACAACATTCTTCAGGGTCGATACTAGACATGATAGTCAAGTATATAGTTCGTCGTAAGTTGACTAAATCAGTATTGCTCTGATCCTTGATTTCCAAAGCCTTTTCCTCCTTTTTCTCCTCGTCATCTTCGCTATCATCTTCTTCATCTTCATCGTCTTCATCATCACTTCCCTCCCCAAGGATTTCGGCTTTAAGCTGTTTGTATAGCTCTTCATTTTGTTCCCATTCGGGATCGAATTTGAAAATGTTAAGTCCATCCTGGACGTCAATCTCATCATCCAAAGCCGTGCGGTGTGTGATCTGATCTTCCTCCTCCACGAGATCTAAACTCTTCTTTAATTGCAGGATTATCCTTATATTTGTCCTTTCGAACTTGAAAGAGAACTTCAATCATATATTGTACCCGTTTGTCGATATCTGCCTCATTCAAAATGTTTCTAAACTGATCGAACACCGCTAGGGCAATAGGCCCACTCATCTCTTCCAGATGTTGGCCGACCTCACGCGTTAATCCAACCGCAATTTCGACACTATCGTCCGTCGGTTTGTTGAGAAGTAGCAACAAAATCTGGGCTGCAACCATCTCGTTTGCTACCTGTTGGTTACAAAGATGGGCGATGAATGTGGTAGCAGAAAGGCACACACAGCCTTATCGTTTCTTTTGAATCCTTTCTTAAATTGTACGACAAGACGCTTCAAAAGAAGCTCTCCAACTTGTGGAAGCTTTGTGTTGACAATCGCGGCCATTGCAGCATATATATTGGCGTGAATGGTAAACTGGCTGCCTGGGCCTTCATGATGCTCCTACAGAATAGGCCTCGACCTCTGATCAAATTCTCCCCAAATAACTCTGGCACAATATGTTTAATATTTGAGACATTGACCTTGTTGATTAAGCCATTTATAGACTTCTTCAGAGCTTCCCATGCCATTCGCTGATATTCCTTGCTAGTTTTATCTGTGATCTGAGATTGTAGGGCTCGCAGGCGTGCAGGTGGGATATAGGTACCACCAGATCGCATCGTAAGAAGTTTCTCATATTCGGCTTTGGCGGCAGCTTGTTTTTCTTCCTCGGATCTTTCCTTGACTACAGCCGTTTCTCTCTGCTTCGATATTCGCGGTCTGATTGTTTTCCAGTGTTCGACGAACGGCGCCGTGGAGAAGTAGGCACGCGATTGGTAGATCTCTCCTCCATGATCCTATCTTCCGAAACAATAGAAGTAGCCATCGTATTTGAGTCGTGTTGCGACATATGGAATGTGTGGTCAATGCCAATACCAATACCAATGATATTATAATGAAGCTCCGCGATATCGCGACCGTATGAAAGCTACACTTCAAAAACTTGTCGATAGCGATGGAGTCTTCGCAATAGGTAGCAGGATGACAGCTCTGTACACCTAGTACATTTGGAATATGGAGATATCAGTACCAAAAACTTCCACTTTCAGTAGAAAAGTGTAAGTATGTAAATGGTTGGTTGGATTTTGTATGGTATGAAGGTAACAAGTAAAACGAAAATTATATTATTGATGGTAAAGGTTCCCTCCAAGGTAAAGTTAAGTTAAAAATACATTTAGACGCAGAAATAGAAATCGCGCTAAGCAAAAATAAAGTTTAGGTACAAAAGTGAGGGAGACCTCGGGAGCTGGAGGTCGACCTTAGGCCCAATATGAACCCCCCTGTTTATTTTATTACGGAGTACGAAGTACAGTACAGTAACCTGGATTACGAAAGACCAGATTGACTGGCGGCTGACGGCTGACGGATAGGGACATGGCATTGGCATTGGCATTGGAATTGGAATTGGAAATATTAAATTGAAACTTCCTCCACAACCAACCTAATAACCATCTCATAATTTCCAAGCTTCCGATAGTCGGATTTGTTTCTATCACACTCCTTTAAACGTCTATTGCAACAATGGTAAGCCATGTTGTTGATCTGTCCTTGTCATGGAGATGGATTTTTCTTCGCCGCGCAACGCGACTTATGCTGCTGTATTGTACTGACAAACCTTCTCAGCTCGATCAACTCGTTGGCCTTGCGATGCTCGTCGCTGCTTCGGTCGTCTTCCTTTACTACACTATCTGGACTCTTCTTATGGTACGCATATTTTCCGTCTTGTCAATTCCCCCAATCCCCTCAACAGAAATCTTTCGACACTAATTCTTGGGAACCAGCCATTCGTTGACTCGGATCATCCTCTTCAAAATGTATTCCCTCCTCGAGTCTGGGCGATTAGAATACCTGTCATCCTTATCCTATTGGCATCGGCTGTAGTGGGATCCTTTTTGAGTGTAGTCATGATCAGAAGCAACAGAAAGAAGGCTGCTAAAGCGAAGGCGGCTTTGAAGAAGAAGGCGTAAATGGATCATACTCTGGCGAATTTGGTTAATGGAATTAGTCTCGCGACAGAAGAATGTTGTCCTCACGTGGAATCAAACTCATTGAATGTCGCTTGGTAGTCAGTGGGAGCCTGTGGAAAGTCCGGCGCAAATTGTGGAAAGGATGGGCATGATCTCTTGGGCATTTTCAAGGAACTTTTGTACGTGTAAAATGCCCACGATATTTAGATATCATTTCCCGGCTTGTGTATGGTCTTGGTGACGGTACCAATTGAGAAATCAGAATCTTATGTTGTCACAAGCCAATCCGGATGGTTCAATGATGGATTTGTGTTCATTGAACCCTTTCTACCCAAACAATGATGAGTTTTCTGTACTTGCATGTGATGAAATTCCATTATTACTTAGCAATCGAGGAAGCAATCTCTTGATCATGAGTGATCCGCCATGGGGTGTACCTTTTGATTGCCCTATTTTTCGCACGCTATCGCCAATCCAGATACCTGTAAAGAAGTCAGGGCACTCATACATACCGATACTTATAACTTGGAAGTACCTCGATTGTCTTGGACATGCTTGGTATGAGGGTTTGCAGGTGAACAAAAGTAAGTATAGTGAATCATCCATACAACAAATACCTATATACTATAGAGGCTAAGCTGTATATATCTATATACCAAGTAATTCCACATGACTTATTTGAATGCTTATCTAGAGTAGGTCTATGGTAGAACCTTGTCTACTTACTAGCAATATAGAAGAACAGATAGAACCAGATGCAGAGCATCTTGCGGTCTACTCCATAGTAGCGATATATAACATAAAGTTGATCTATATATTTAGACTATGTTGATTAGTTGACTTGATATTAGCACAAAAGATAATAAGAATGAAAGACCTAGCTATCTAGGTACCTGGTATGGACAAACCAAAAGGTAAATGTATGGATGTTGGAAGTAATGAGGATTGAGGATGGATGATCACATCTACTAATAAGCATCCAGGTATGTTGTTACTACTTGGTAGGTGGGAGTTTATAAGAATGAATGCATGAATGATATATATATATATATATATACATACCTTCATACATACTTCCACCACTCCATATAGACTGGACCAGACCTATTGGATACATACAGTCATATCTCATTCTATATACCTCATTTCATCCATTAGAGATATAAGTATTAAAGAAACTTTCAAGTGTATGGATACCTAATCTCCAACACATTTGTATATATATATATATATATTACACATACATTTCCATATTTACATATATACATATATACATATACATTTCCATATATATTTCTATACCTATCCATATATACACACATATTATATCTGACCTCGGGAACCATAATTAAACCAAATGACGGGTTGGTAAATCAATATCAGTCACGCATGCTCATGATCTCCCCCACTCTTGGCATTGCCCCTCTATGATACGCTTAATACCGCAAACATACACTACTACTACTACCACTACCACCACCACTACCACCACCACCGGCTTTAGACTCAGGAGCTCTTCTACAAAGAAAGAGTAAGCAACAACTACAACAACAACTACAACAACAACTACAACAACAACTTTTAGAATACTAATACAATACAATACAATACAATACAATACACTATATTTTATACGTTTTTAAATACCACTTACTTACCTTTTTCTCATTCCCTCCAGCCTTTCCTATACATAAACAAATCGATTCATGATACTTTGATTCACATTCTTTTGCCTGAGATTTCCCGAGTGTTCTCCTGAATTCTGATTGTTCAGGAAACCCCCGAGGGAATTAATCGTATTAACGTGTCGGACATTTCAAAACATCTCGCGCCCTCATTATACACTCAACTTTCACAACAACCGAATCCTAAATAGCAAGCACTGGAATATCTGCAGAATCTCCCAAGTCTTTATCATAGGACTTTATAACCATTTGAATGCCCACCTCATTTGATAACGAAATTGACCATACTTCAAGCGGAATATCACAGCCTACCAAAGCGGGACAGAAAGGCCCTTCACCTGGAGTACAGATTCCTACCAAGAACAACAAGAAGAATGGGACGGCGAGGGATGGCAGCGGCTCTGGAGGAGTTGTGGCCGCGGTGACCAGGAGTAATGCAGCGAAATCATCGTGAGTTGCTCGACTTTATGACCAACTTCCTTGGCATATGTAGTTGCTAATCTGCCAACTCTTCCAGTAAGAACAAATCCGCCGTGATGACCTCTCAGACTCCATCTCCAGAGACAAAGCCAGTGGTTACACAAGATGAAAGTTCCGTGACATCCCCTATGTTGGACGCGCTATCATCAACTTCTCAAGGCTCTTCGGTAACGCATAATACAAATGAATGGGCAAAGAATATGTCGGCACTTTCCAGTTCTCCAAACAACTTGATAAGTCTCGGTGAATCTCCTCCTACATTACCATCCTCGTATGAAGATAAAATCACGAACTATGGCTATTCTGCGAAAGAACAAAGGGGGTCTGCCGATGGTCGCATTCCCTCATCTTCTCCGCCCATTAATACAATAAGTCGTAGGAGACCTTTAAGCTATCAACTTGATGGAAACCTTTCATTCAGTCCTGACGATTACCATTCTGCTTTACCCTATGCAGCTCGACATACCTCGATGTATTCACAGCACTCACCAGCGTCACGATATAGTTCTTATCCACCACTACCACACCAACCTCAAGCCCACTTCCATGGAGCACCCGATGCCAATCTCATGTTACCGCCAAGAATTCCGGGTTTAGTGCCTGGTGAGAGAGGCTTTTATTGTGGGTTCGATAGTTATCCAGCTCAAGATACAAACAAACCCCCTAACAGCGTCATCATTACTGGATTTGACGGCGGGCTAAGGATTCACAATGTTACCAAGAGAGGTCTAAATAAGATAGTCACTTTGGATGATTTGAGAGGTGGAGTGTACAACGCCAAAATACTTCCGTGGGCTGCTCCATCTGAACATTCCTTCCAATATCCTTTGATCTCTGTCGTTATTCACGGTCCCGTTCGAGCAATAAGTGACAGATCCAGTGCCGAAGATACTATGCCTGCTGAAAATCCACCAACATCTATCAATGAAGATGGTCAAGGTTCCCCAAGACTACCTGCCCACTCTGTCGATAGCGACGTCGATGATGAGTTGATGGAACTTTATCAAACAACAGTTGAAGTATACTCGTTGAGTACAAAGAAACATGTAGCTACTTTATTATCCACTCCGAAAACGCACTTACCAATACCTCCATCAAGTCCATTGTTCACACCACCAGCTCCTGTTGGTTCTTTCACAATCCGAGCGGACAGGGGTAATGTTGTCGTGGCCTCTGGTATCACTGGTGAAACCTGGATATTTCGACAGCGGGAAAACAGTGTGTCAGGAATCGACATAAAGTGTATTGGAAAGGTATGGACAACCGTTCAACATGGTCTCTCGGGTGGATCCAGCAGTTTTTACCAATCCTGCTGAAGGTGGACGTCAACCTGAAGCCAGTCCACGATCTCAATACAAAGCCTCGATACTATCTTTGAATGGACGTTGGTTAGCATATTGTCCCTCGGCAGCAACTTCCCAAGTCTCGATCCGCGCTATTGTCCCAGAAGCCCTTGCGACGGGCGAATCCCTGGTTTGAATTCACAGGCTCCGCCTCATCTTCCTGCGGTAAACTGCCTTGTGATACTCCTGGTGGTGAAGGGATGCTGAAGCAAGTTCTTCAGGCTGCAACTCAGGGCATCGTTGAGATTTCAGGATACGTTGGGAAACAAGGTGCTCAGTACTGGAACAGTTACTGGAACAAATCCACTTCACCCCAGCAAACAAATGGGGGGAATGCATATTCGGCTCCACAAAACATTTCTCCTCAGTTTCCTCCTACTCATGGACTCAATAACCAAGCTAGCACTACGAGCAAGGATCCTGGACTGATATCAATTTTGGATCTAGACTCGCTGATGCAACAAACCTCGGGATCGTCGATTCACCCCCTAGCTACTTTCCCTGTGCCACACGGATGTAGTTTTCTTTCGCTTGCGCCTAGCGGTCTCGCTTTGTTCACGGCGAGTAGTAAGGGGGATGTTCAATTTGTCTGGGATCTTATGCGATTGCATTATTCAAGGTCGTCTCTCCTAAAGGGGGGCTCTCAAGGCGGAGGCGTACATGGGCCACATGTTCGACAAATTGCACAGTTCTCACGCATGACTATTGCAAGGATTGTGGATGTCGTATGGACGGCGCCACACGGTGAGCGTGCTGCAATGGTTACTGAGCCTGGAACGGTTCATATCCTCGATCTTCCAGCTAGCGCTTTTACCTGGCCCCCACCACGTCGACGTATTCACTCTGGCGGCTCTGATCAGGCGAGCCTTGATGCCAATAACGCCGCGCGATCTGCTGTTGGTGTGGCTTCAAGCGCTGTCTCGTCGCTATGGACCGTAGCTCGACCTCTAGTAAGTTCTCGCCAACGCCGAAGTAGTGTTGGTATACCCGGCATCACCGCTGCGAGTGTAAAGTCACAAGCAGGTCAGGGGACACAGGCACTGGCTGCTGGTATTAGTCGTTCTGTGGGCGCTGCAACTGGGAAGATGAACGAAATGCGAAAGTCGGGTGGGACGAAATTGCACCTCCCCAAGAGCAGATCCATCCCCAACCCAAACTGCGTCAGGTTTTACAACGGGCGGTGTGGCGATTCTGTCTTCGCTGTTGGTGGGGCATCGTCCGGATATATACAGTGAAAAGCAGAAGGGCGGATCGCCCAGCAGATAAACAAAAAGCATCTAGGGGCGCCAAATACGTCGAGTACCACATACCATCTTTACCCGATGTCAAAATCGTGCGAGGGCCAGCGCATGACGATGGTGTTGGAGCATTGGCTAGAGATACAGTTGAAAATTGGAAAGCGAGACAGGTAACAACTCGAGTCACCTCCCTCTGGGCCGAGAGTTCAATCCTCCAAGCAGAGATTGAATCAAATGCCACCATATCAGCCATTCCATACCGACCGCCGTGTCAGCCTCCAGGTCTATTCTGATGAAAGGGCTACACCGTCATCAAATCATCTACTTCCAGAACCGGCTTATCTGATGCTGCTGAACTAAACCATCAAAAGGCGCTTGGGCGTTTGGTGGTCCTATAAGAAGCTTGAGACTGGATGTTGGTCCACCTCAACTTACAGAGGATGATTATGAAACTTCTTATCATCGGGGCCCTTCCGTCCTCTGCCATCGAGCGAGTAATGAGAATTGCAGACAGCAGTCATGAGGATATGGAGCAAATCGTGATTACTACAAGACGGCGTAAGGGTGCTGCCCTACCGGTGCCACGAGCCCAGGTAACGAAGACGAGGAAGGCTTCTTTGAAGATGACTGTGAAGTCCTGGATTTTGCTAGCCAGCGAGTTTGATTGGTCACGGATTTTCCAAAATTCTTCTCCTACTCTTTGACAGTCACACAGGCCAAGGACAAACCATAGAATGAATTACGCCCATGTCTCACGCGGAGTGCACTGATCGTCAATAACTTTATTTCGAGATCAATACAGGTTTAAGGCCTTCACGGGCTTGGTAGCATTTAATTTCTTCAGTTTTATGATAAAGGAAGTCTCTAGTAGCATTCGACAATGATCATTTATGCATAGCTAAGGCTTAACGGCGTTTTTGGTTAGTATATACGGTACTTTGGGCTGGGTGAAGCAGAGACTGGAGTGCCGGTGGAACGGAATAGCTGGGATTATACAGAATGGCCGCTTGATATGCTTTTGTGAGATACCATACATGAGAATAAGAATAAATAAATTTTTTCCGAGTGGCAATAACGTTCCTTTATATTTTCTTTGATTGGTGATGCCAGGCCACCACGAGAGGCATGGGTTGGTTGTTATTTTGACTCAATGACACTAATTAAAAACAGGTCAAGTATTCATTGAACAATGAATGAAGTACTGCAAATATCCCCGACGGGGGCTCAAACCCCAAGAGCCTGATTAGATGCAAAGATCACCCATGATATTGAACAATCGGACAATACACTCATAGAGTAGGCATCAGGCACGTGTGGTGCATCAAAATTCATTGGAACAATGTCTATCATCCAGTTTTGACGCTGTGAGACCAATTCTAAAGTCTCAAGTAGCTGGGAGGTATTAACAACGAGGTTTCGATCAATCACTCCAAGGTCCTTCTCAGTCGCATGATATTGAGCACGAACTAAGCTCTTATCTCTGGAATTCGCTTCAATTTTCCATCTAAAAGTATGTGATCAGCCAGAGTCAAAGCTGGTTTCTCCTTACTTCGATTATCATTGGCCCTTGGAAAGCCTCGAAAGATGTAGTTCCTGATCTATGATACTTTACATAAATCTCCATACAGCACCTGCAACAGGGGTATCACCACCATCCTCCAAACTCCCATTCACGCTTTTGATCCACTCCTGCTCCAATGCCACTGCATCTGATTCCATTTGGGCCATAGTCCTAATTCTAAAAGCATCCATCTATCAAGGCCCTAATTCCACCCACTACACTCGCCATTGTAGACACCTGCTCTAACCTCCGAGGTCTTCTAGGGCATCTCGCCATCCTTCAAGTTTCCTGTTCAAAACCAAACATTCATCTTTCCAGGCCATGTCTAGTTTCCTCGATGAATACAATTTCTTCGTCCTCATCCAACATTTTTTCATCCTCTCTGTCCCTTAATATCTCCTCGCATCTTATAACCCACTTCTCAAATTTCCTCACTAACCTCGCATATTTTCCACCAGGCTCGCCCAGATTCCAGGCTTCATTAAGTACTTCATCAAGCAGTTTGTATCCTCTCCTCTAGGCCCCATCCTGGAGTTCCCATGTCTTGCCACTCTTTTAAAGCCGCGGCATTGATTCTTCCAGCCGCCTCCACCTCCAATTTGACTAACTCGTCATGTCTTCTCACGACCGCTTGGAACTTTGCACCAAGCTTTTTCTTTGCACTAGCTTTCCATTGTTTATTAACCAACTCTGCATCCCGATGCAGTATGTGTAATTGTAGCAACTCGTTCTGAAGTTTTTGCTGTTTCCGCAGTTATTGCAATGTTGGAAGGTAGTTTACTAGGTGTCGGGGCAGCGAGAAATGCCGCAGGGTGCGGCTTCGAACCAAGATTTTTTGCAGGGGAAAAGTGTTGTTGGAGCGTAGAAAACGCGGGTTTGCGAACTAATGAATCTGCATACAGAGACTGGGGCCGCGTTCTCGCCGGGGCATCTTGTGGTTGTGATCTTTGTGATGATTGACTTGGTGGGCGTGATCTTTGAGACGTTTGACTTGGCGGGCGGACAGTGGAGGGGCTATTTAAATTGGTCAATGAAGATTTTGTACGTAAATGACCTGGTCGTGTTGCGGATGCAGCATTGATTGATGAGGTACGGATTTGCCGATTCGTAAGAGTTACGGGTGGTCTTGAACGATCCTTCACCGGTTCAGACGTTGCAGCAGATGTATTCCGAACTGAGGTTGTTCGAGCAAGTCCAGTTGCTGGAAGTTTAGTTGTATTTGCGCGGGTGGAAGGTGGTCGCACAGAAGCATTAGTGGTGGCAATTGAGCTTGCACTCGGAGGTCTTATAGATGTTGAAGTCCCTGATCCAGTTGATACCGTTGTTCTTCGAGGTTTAATGGTAGGTAAACGACTAGGAGATGCGGTATTTTCAGGAGATGCAGCCAGAGATGATTTATCAGGTCGACTAAGGTTGGTTATTCTTTCTGAAGGTTTACGAATTGATCTCGTTCTCGATGGTATTGTCGACATGATTTAATTCTCTGTGTGTATTGAATTGATTGAAAGGTTTGAGTGTAAGTAATTGGAAGTAGGTACTCGTAGTGTTAGCAGAGAGGTAAAATGGTCAATGTATAATAATATTGATATTGAGATGTTGAGATGTTGACATATTGAGATGTTGACAATACTAGCGATATTTATTTATTATTGATACCGCCGACACCTACTCGAGAAATAAGACCTGGTGGACGTACACAACAGAGCATTGCAGCAGTTATGGAGAAGAAAATAATTAAAGAGTTGCGGTAAGTCTATAAGGAGGTACGTATATTAATTGTTAGTAAAAATATAGATGGTAGTAACTAATTGAATAATTGAAAATATATTATATAGATGTATATATATATATATAATATATGTATTATATGTATATATGACCTTGGACGTTGAAGTCTTTTTATCAATAAAATCAGATAAAATGACTGTTGTGTTCAAATGATATACATATACTCCGTATCCATATAGATAGTATCCATGAATCTTACATAGTTGTGCTGTTTTATTTATGGTATTACTCCCGAGGTACATTATCGTTATCGTTATCTTTATTATTATCGTTATCGTTATCGTTATCGTTATCGTTATCGTTATCGTTATCATCATCGTCATCTTTATCGCAATCAAGTGAGACAGGTCAAAGTCAAATACCGTAAAAGAGTACCGGATCCTATCTTCAAATACATGATGGATGGTAATATATACGGAATACATGCATACGTCAAAAGTCCAAACCTGAAAATTACAAGTCAGAAGTCAGTCATACAGTGACTTTCCCTCTCTCCCAAGTTAAGAGAAACTTGGAGATCTGGAAGAACTTATTTCTTTAGCTATATGGTTAATCAATCTATCAACCCGCCTTGGCGTATCTAGCTTTCATCTACGGTCATTTATTATCATCACAACAATGACAACAATGACAACAATGACAACAATGACAACAATGACAACAATGACAACGACAACAATGACAACAACAGCAGCAGCAGCAACAAAAACAACAACGACAACATCATCATCATCATCATCATCATCATCATCATCGTCATCATCATCATCACCATCACCATCACCATCACCATCACCATCACCACTAGAATAGACAGGAAAGAATAACTCTCTTTTACCATTTATTACCCAAACATACATCAAAACAATCACCAAACTCCCTCTGAGCGCCATAAAAGAAAGCTGCTACAGAACTATATCATCCCATCCCATCTCAAAAGTATCTCATCATCTCTCATCTCTCATCTCTCATCTCTCATCTCTCATCTCTCATCTCTCATCTCTCATCTCTCATCTCTCATCTCTCATCTCTCATCTCTCATCTCTCATCTCTCATCTCTCATCTCTCATCTCTCATCTCGTCTCTCTCTCTCGTCTCTCATCTCAGGAATTTTTTCTTAAAATATAACATTGAAAAGGATTTTCCTATGGATTTTCCCACTGATAATTGACCTCATTCAACTTCCGCCTTTTCTCTCCTATCCTTTTCTCTCTTATCAATTGCATTCTAGAGCCTCCCATCGGTTTCAATTTCATCATCATCAATATCTATATCCATGCATATGTAGTACAAATTCAGTAAGGAGTTTAGTCAAACAAATGCATGAACTTATTGCAAGTTATCTAGTCCATACATGCCCTTGTGAGGTTCTTATTTCATCATTCCGTTGTTTGACAATTTCAGGGGATCCTGGCTGATGACCTTGTTTTATATCGTATCAAAATATCAAAGTGAAATCAAATATTTGTGGATTTTGGATCTTTGGCTTCTGGTTTCTGGTTTCATTTATTTATCTTACTGTTGCAATGTTTAATGGATTTATATTTGAATAATTAAAGTCCTATCAGGTATTGAAAAGACGACCTGAGAGATACTTAAGAATCGACATGAACACATCAATCAATTCACTATATCAAGATCCCTACTCGAGGTATACCAAGGCACTTCCAATGCTCCAACAGACTCGATAGATCCGAATCAAACAATGATATCGAAAACTTTACCTTCTTTACCAGAAAGAAAAAGTTCTCTGCCAGAGAGAAAAGCTCAAGAGCAATGACCATTCCACGTCGAGCTGTTGGAAGTACATCTAGTGCATCCAAGAAGGCTTCAATTGCAAGCATCTCATCTTCAGGGTACTCCGAATCAATACTTTCTCGCAGTTTATCCAGGAATGGTAACTTTACAAAAGATTCACTCAGTTATGCTGGATCCAAGTTTTCGTAAAACTCCACCAATACTCGAGAAGGATGCACAGAGGGAGATATCTCCTAAAACACCAGAACAGAAGTTCTCTTAGTGAGTCAGAAGGGGATTGTGATCATTGAATTTCCCTATTTGAAGCTACAAAAAAGCAACGGCTCAACCGCGAATTCTCCTTCCAAAAACGTCAACCCAACACACGATCGCTCCTTTCCCAGACTACCTAGTCAGCCACGCCAATCTCGAGGACTCCCAGATCGAGAACGAGGTCCTATACCAGCTCGTGAAGCACCCCAAGCACCAGTAGTTCCGCCGATGGGGGCAAAAATATCGAAGCTGAAAGAAATCAGCAAACGAAAAGCCACAGATCAGACCGATGAATCTATCAGGCATAGCGACCGTCATACGGATCAATCCAGACATGCTAGACAAGTCAATACGTCGAACTCTTCCCATGATCGTCTACCAACACCAGAGCATTTAATATCAGGTGAAAATAAAAGTCAGCCACCTTCGCCCCAAGTATTTTCTCCTACTACACCTCGCGATCTATCGACCGCACACCAAGTATTCATAAGGTCTGATGATGGTCACACACATGGTATTTCCGTTCCAATGGCAGGCGGTCTGTCACCTTTTGCGGAGTTGCCACTCGTGCCCAACCTCCTGAACAGCAATCACTCTCGGGATCCATCTGAAACTTTGACCATCACATCTCTTCCAAACGTTGTACGCTCTCCACAACCCCAAAAGCCACATTCCACCAAAAAACCATCCTTACACCTCAGCCCTCACCCCCGCTCGAACCAGCACCCTTTTCACCGCCGTCTATTACATCGACAACACCGACTATTACAACAAATCCTCATTCTCGTCAAACTTCCCGAACTACTACTTCTCGTGCAACATCTCTATCTTACTCCTATTTTCCCTTATCTCCATCTTCACTTCCTGCTCCTGGAACGGTTCTCCCCGCTCCTCCCATTACATCCCAACACCTTGATTGTTATCAGAGTCACAGATTTATGCGACGATCACGGAACAACATATGTCCCCTACAGTGCCAAACTTGCTCCAAGGCAGACTTCGAACAGCAATGGAAATGCACATGGTGCTGTTTGAGAATTTGTGGCGATTGCATGGCAGTTTTGGCAACTGTACGGAAAGACCTACAAACTTTCTTGGGGCTGATTGGGAGGGACGTGCCAAGTGAATCAACTGGCAAGACTACAGTGGTAGGAAACGATGTTGATGAAAGGAGCAAGAACGCGGCCCAGAAGAACGAGACACGCCAACTGAACATGAAATACTAAGGGGACTTGCTAGTCATGCTAGGGAATATACACATGTTTGTAGTGGAGTTTTAGAAGTCGGTATATTTATGAAATTGCACTGCCAAGAGTGGTTTCATTCGTCAATTTCATTTGTCTCTGTCATGAGAAGTACAAGCAGGGGTTCATTTGGATGTATCGCCGGAACTGACCTTGTATATGCACATGCGAGCAGATGGATGATTGCAGGTATAACAAGAAGCTGGGCTTCTTTTGGGATAAATAGGACTGGCTTTGGTGTATATAAATAGCGATTGGTGTATGTGTATAGTATTTTAGTGATAAATCAGCGTATGTCAATTATTTATCGTATATTGATACAAGGAATAATGTGCCGTCATCATATCACAGTGTTCAAGATAGATGCTTATAAAAGTAACTTCAAGGCCCTGGCTGATCATTCATATATGAAAGATTACATTTTTTTGGAAAAAATGAGCTTTAATATCGGTATAAGGATTCCAAAAGAAAGAAGTACAAAGTTCTTGGTTATAAGAGTTCTGGAACTTTCTCGTCGCACCCCTAAACGAGCTTGCCCTACCTCTTCGAATTTCCACCCTTTATTCTAAATAATTTATTATTAATCCAATTTATATATATTTCAATTTAAACTTCGAAAAATGATGATATTTAATAATAAAGATAATAATTATAAGCCGGATCAAAATTGGTGCACCCCTTAATATGCTAGAATCATTTAAGCATATAATAATAGAAAATTTTGAAATTGGATCAAAAAATATATAGAAATACCTAAAAGTTTTACACAAAGTATATTTAAAATTATAATCTGTACAGAAAATATGTAAAGGGGAAGTTTATAAACCCTTTATAATTGTTAGAAAACACATACTGTGGCATATGCCCCACATATATAAAAAGTTATCTCACATTTAGACCCTCTTCGTTGATAAACGTTTTTAATTAGATTTATAGATTCTTTATATTAATCTTTTTGGTAATAGTATTATTAGCTGCTTACTAATAATCGAATTTTTTTCGGTTAATTAGGGATCGAAAAAACCTTTATCTCTTTAAGGGTTTGAGAGCTTTTAGTTGTATTTTTGGTGAGAATCTAAATCTATTTGATAAAAGCATTTTGAAAGTATATTTATACCTTTCAATTACTATTTATTAAGAAAATAAATATACTATTCGAAAATCCTAATTTTTTAATATTTAATAAATTTGTATAATAACAATAACGTAACTTATGGTGAACCGGGTCATATGGGGAACCGGGTCACATTTAGCCCATCACTGACTTCAAACCCCAACAAATTTTGCTATGCATACCGAATCACCTCTTACGCCTTCTCAAATTGAAGAGAAGATACAGAATGCTATTATTGCACTTCAATTGAAGGAATTTAAATCAATTAGAAAGGCTGCAGAGTATTTTGAAGTTCCTAAGTCAACTCTCATAGCTAGGGTCGCTGGAAGGAAATCACGTACTCAATCCCACGAAATGGCTCAAATTCTTTCAAACGCAGAAGAAAATACTCTTGTACGATGGATTTCACGACTTACCATCACTGGATTCCCTGCTACACCTATGTTGGTGAAGGAAATGGCCGACGAAATTCGTCTTCGACGCGTTCAGGTCGCGTCATCTCGAATTCCTACCTCGACAGAAATTCTACCTATAGGCCACGAGTGGATCTATAGATTCCAAAAACGACATCCAGAACTTAAGACATGCTACTCACGTCAATTAGAGTCTAATCGGGCTAAAGAGGCAACACCGGAGAATATTCAGGCTTGGTTTGACGCGTTTCGTACGCGTCTCATTGAACGAAAGTATGAATTAGATGATATGTATAATATGGACGAAACCGGATTTGGAGTTGGAACTACTCAAAGTACGCGTATTATAGTCGATTCTACTCAGAAATCGAATTGGAAAGTTACAGCTGACAAGCAAGAATGGATAACTGCATTTGAATGTGTCAATGCAGCTGGAAAGGCTCTATCACCTATGGTCATTTTCAAGGCTCAGAATACGAATTCTGCATGGATTCCAAAGGACACACCTCAAAGCTGGCAGTTCTCTACTAGTACGAATGGATGGACCTCAAATAGTCATGGATTAGAATGGCTAAAAAGGGTTTTCGAACCAGAATCCAAGAAAGTGTCAGGTGACCGACCTCGACTTTTGATCATGGATGGCCATTCAAGTCATATTACAGGCAGCTTTATTGCTTTCTGTATAGAGAAGGATATCGATTTACTTATATTACCTCCTCATTGCTCCCACTTGCTTCAACCACTTGATATTGCGGTGTATGGGCCAATGAAACGATATCATGCTTTAGAGGTCGATCGATATTCTCGAGCTGGTGTAAAGCGAATCCAAAGAGCTGAATGGGTAGGACTCTTTCAAAATATTAGAAAAAAAGCACTGAATTCTTCTAATATTAAAGCTGGCTGGAGAGGAGCTGGTTTAGTACCTTTTGCCCCACGAAAAAGTACTCGATTCATTACCATTTAACTCCTCCCAGCAACCTTCCACTCCACAAATGAGAACCTCCAATCAAGATCTAGACTTATCTATACTTAGGAGCTCTCCTCCAGATGGGACAGAGCTAAGGCAAGCAAATCAGACCTTTAATAAAGCTCTAGCAGATAATGATTCTCTTGCATCACCAACTCGTCGATATCCACTAGTGTATCACCCGTCTCTAGTACCCCTCGGGAGGTCAAGAGTCTAGCTAGCTCATATAGACGTAAAACAATAATAAATAAATAAATAAATAAACTCGTCGATATGCCAAGAGAATGACTAGGCTTGTAGAATCTCAAAATGCTGAGATAGCCCTACTTCGGAAACAGCTCGCTGATGCTCAGGAGGTAATTGAGACTCGAAAGAAGAGAACTAAAGGCAAAAGAGTCAAATTACAAGGTCAATTTGTCTTTAGTAGTGAGGAAGTACTGAAAATGGTACGTGAGGCGGAGGAAAAACCTAAGGAGAAAAAGCCACGAGGACGACCACGTAAACGTCCAATTGAAGAATTAGAAGAGGAGACTGAAGAAGAAGAGCCAGATAGTAGTTCAAGTGATTTAGAGTTGGAATTGGATGAATGTGTAGCTCGTAGAACAAGATCACATAGAGAGAATTGAATTTTGTGACCCGGTTCCCCATATGACCCGGTTCACCATAAGTTACGTTATATAAATTTAATAAATTTAAAATTTATTATTTATATTTGTATTTTTTTACTAAAATGAAATAGAAAAAGCTTATTAATTATATTTTTTATTAACTTTTATCAACTTTTATTAATTTTTATTAATTTTTATCAACTTTTATCAACGTTTATTAACTTTCTTTTTTTTAAAAGCATAATATAATTATATAATATTTTAATATAATAGTAGAAGTCGCTAGGAGTCGCCAGAAGTTGTCAAAAATCGCTAGAAGTTGCTAAAAGTCGCCAGAAATTGCTAAAAGTTGCCAAGAGATAGTATAAGATGGTACGAAATAGTACGAAATAATAGAAGTTATTAGAAAATGATAGAAAATAACAAAGAATATTACAAATTATTAGATATTTATAGAATATTGTTAAATTCAACAATAAATTATACTATAAAAGTTTATAGAAATAAATAAAATAAAAATAAATTTTTTTCAAATATTAATATATAATTAATTTTATTTACAATTTATAAATCAAAAAAACCTTAGTAGTAGTAGTAGTAGTAGTATTTATTTTCATCCAGCGGAGGAGGGCCGCAGGCCCAAATCCTAACCTCCCTAGGGGTATAAGGATGTGCTAAGCTAAGGAGTTATACTAAAAGTAGCCTGAGAAAGCATTTTCTAATTTACAAAGAGCTTTTACAAAGCTTATTCTACTGCGTCCCCTCCACTCCATTTAGGCGGGGGGCAATTGTGTTTGTAGCTTTAAAGCAGATAGATCAGCAAGCATAAGCTTGAATGTAGTTAAAAGAAAATAAAATGTGCTCGAATCACCGGGGCGTTTTATTGAACTGAAGATTAATAAAGCTCACCGGGAGCGGGTTCGATCGCAACTTATTATTGTTGCGTAAGTGCGGGTGAAGAGAAAAGGGGTAAAGAAGGAGAAAGAGGGGGAGGAGAAAGAGGGGGAGGGGAGAGATCGAAATTATTGTGTCCGTTGCTGGGGCTCACCGGGAGGTGAGTGTAGCAGCCTGTGACGTCCAGGAATTTAGCAAAGTCCATAGGGTTGGACAGGAGGTGAGTCAGGTAGCGTAGACCTTCCGCATTCGACGTTGGAGGGATTGGCGGGCGTGATGGCCAGTCCTTGAACCGCTTATGAGACCTTGGGCAGTGCACTAAGTGCATAGGGGCTTTGGCAGCACCGCAGGAGCATTCTGTAAGAGCATTCGCATGCCTGAATTTGTTATGGTACCAGGCAAAATCCCCATGAGCAGAGCGGATGGCGAGGAGCCTGTGTAGTTGGTTCCTAGGGAGGTCCAGCTCCGGGGGGAGTCCAACCCGGTAGGTCAGATCCCATTTCAGGTAGTGAGCAGACAGCTTTGCCTTGCGCTTGATCCACCATGACTGCTGAGCCCCGGATCGCAGATCACAAAATATGGAGCCGATTCCGCTGATGGTAGGTAAGGATGCGGGACCAGGGTCGCAGTCGGGCGTGTGTGCTCCGGTGTCCGCCAGTCTGTCGGCGGCCTCGTTGCCTTCGATCTCTGTATGTCCCGGTGACCACTTGATGCGGATATTATACACCTGCATCGCATTCTGACAGGCGATGAACGCCCATTGTGAAGACGCCGAAGCGTTCGCTCTGAGGCACCATATGACGGAGGTGCTGTCTATGCACATCCAGAGGCGCTGAGATCGGACTTCCTGCGGCATCCTAAGGGTGTGTTGGAGGCCTCTCCAGGCGCCAATCGCTTCTGCATCGAAGACGTGCGAGATGGGGTTGATTGACCCTGATCCAGATCCGATTTGCTTCCTGTTCTGGTAGATAGCATACCCGTACCCTACGTACTTCTGTCTCTCATGATACTGTTCGGACCCGTCTGAGAAAATGGTGACGTCATCAGGAGGGAGATCATTCCACCATGTCTTGAAGGCAGCCGCAGCCGTTTCTTTGTCCACTCCACCCGTGGGGTCCACACGGCAGCCGTGCGTGTAGTGTGGAGGCCTGAGAGTAGGCCTGAGGACCTGTGGGAACAGGCCCCCCAGCCTCTGGACCTTGGTCTTGGCCACCTGCCTTGAGCCCGCGCCTCGGCCGCGGGTGATGATGGGGGGGGTGATCCTGCGCACCAGGGGGTGTGCTTCGTCTACCGTTTGAATGCGGAGTGCGAAGCGTAGCTTGGCCTCCTCCAGCATAGCCTCCGCCGACGGAATGCCGGCGTCCCTGTAGAGTGTGACCGTAGGGGTGGTCCTCCAGACCGGAAGGACGCCTCGGACGGCCAGGGAGAGAGTTTTGTCTAGTGTGTCGATGTGCCATCCCACCCTGGCGCTGACCGTCGTGCTGCGGCCAGACCGGAGAAGCCTAGGGGGCTTCGTCCGGCCTGCGTACCATGCTTCCGTTCCATACGCCAAAGAGGGGATAACGCAGGTGATCACCGCCTTTCTCAAAGCAGATGCCGGAGGGCCGTCCACCGTCTTGGCCAGACCTCTGATGTGTCGAGCGATCTGTCGGGCCTTCCCGGCTCTTTCCGCGACGTGTCTTTTGAAAGTAAGCCGTCGGTCAAACCACACTCCTAGCCATCTAAGGGCCGGCTGGTCCCCTTTCTTGGGTGAGGTGGTGATTGGTGGTATGACGAGATCCGGGGAGACCACACAGTCTGGGGCCCGCGAGCCGTTCTTTCTGGTGAGGTGAATCATCTCCAGCTTCTCCGGAGCAAAGGCGATCTTGTTCCGAGTTCCCCAATGCATGATGTTCCTGATCATCAAAAAAACCTTAGTTGATATACAAAAACAATATTAATATTTTTTATTATATTCAATTAATTGGGAAATATAAATCTATTGATTTATAAAGATATATATAATTGTTACATTATTAGTATTATTAATAAAGTATTTATTTATTTATTTTGTAATAAAAACAATATTAATAAAAAATTGAATTATATTATAGAATTGCTATAGTTTAAAGGATCTTTAGGATATATTTTGGTAATTGAATTAATAAGTGAAGGTAGTATAAGAAAAGAGGGAGGGAATGTTTGTTATTGTAAAATATTACTATTTGAAAATATTATTTTTTATTTTTCAAAGATGTATATATATATTATAAAATAGAATAGGTATAATAATATATATATATATATCAATAATAAGGAAATTCAGGTTTATATGATAAATAGATATAAAAATGTTACAATTGTTGAATGATTTATAACTATTAAATAGCTAAATACAAAAAGGTTTAATTGTTATTATTTACATTAAAGCCGGAATCAAATTGTTTTAGACCCTACGGTGAACCTTCGGTAGGCCCTGCCTCAAAACCAAGGCCAAAAAGTCTTAATATTATGTAATCACCGTGTGGTCTGAGGATGAGATAAATAAAAAGGCTTTTCTGTTGAAAAGCATGGTTCACGTGAGTGCTAGAGCAGGGGAAGCTAGGCTTAACTAGGACTAGTAAGAGCTCTGGCTTATATCAAAGCTTTTATTATATAGCTAGCTTTTAGACTTAAAAGAATATACACCTTTGATTACTTATATATTCTATTTTATACTTCTTATTATATTCTATAAGAAATTATACTTTAAACAGGTTATAAGTTTAGATTTATATTAGGGTTAGAATTTTTAATAAAAAAAGAAGGCATATAAAGCATAGAAAAAAAGGCAAAGGTTTATACAAATTAAAAAGCAAAAGTTATCAAAATTATCGAAAAGGCAAAGATTTAATGATACAATTAAAGAGTTAAAGCAGAAGCTTTTCATTATTATAAATTAAATTCCCTTAAGACAAGATCAACAATATTATCAATTATAACAGCAATACTTGTCACGGCGCCAACTATATGATCTATAGTATAGCGCGAAGTTGCGATCGAACCCGCTCCCGGTGAGCTTCATAAATCTTCAGTTCCATAAAACGCCCCGGTAATCCGAGCACGTTTTAGATCTTTTAACTGCATTCAAGCCTTATGCTTGCTGATCTGTCTGCTTTAAAGCTACAAACACAACTGCCCCCCGCCTAAACGGAGTGGAGGGGACGCAGCAGAATAAGTTTTTATAAAAGCTCTTAGTAAATTAGAAATGCTTTCTCAGGCTACTTTTAGTATAACTCCTTAGCTTAGCACATCCTTATACCCATAGGGAGGTTAGGATTTGGGCCTGCGGCCCTAGGCCTACGGCCCTCCTCCGCCGGATGAAAATAAATACTACTATATGATCTATAGTTTGCCTTTGTGCCTCAGACATAGACCATTAACGTACTCTGCTTCTTATAAATAAGGCCTTATTCTTCTATAAACCTTCTACCTTTATAGTACAATATAAGTCTTTATTTATATTATAACAGTTTATACTATTCTTATAAAAGCTATTATAGCTTTATTTTAAATTAAATTCCATTGAAGTTATATTTCAATTATATTAATTATATCCATCGCTAATTTATTGTATATTTTAACTGCTATTATTTAGAAGCTTTGTAAAATTATTTATAATCGCAAAAGTGTTCTAAAAATGGTCAATTAAATAACTGCATTTGGTTTATTCTTATAGTTTCTTTTTCTAAACTATATTCTCAATTTCATTGAAACCGATATCTTTTCGTTTATGATTTGTTTGATAATCCAAACATTATACATTTTGTAGCTATATAACCTGTATTTGAATTAATTAAATCGATTATAAATTTATTACAAATCCAAGCTGTTACAATAAAACCCCAAACAGTTAATGTTTAATCAAAGATCGTTGAATTGAAAGATACAATTGAAATATTGAAAATTGCTATTTACAATAACCTACAAACTTTATTTTGCTAGAATAGTTCGTTACCTTCAGGAAGTTTGATAATGATAAATAGAACATTGTAAAGCATTAGAATTAATATATAGAATTTTGTAGTGCAATTAATTATTATTGAATTACAAATTACAAAAATAAATTAGAATTCTAAAAGATTATATTTTTTGTTAATTTATTTTTTAGCTTTATTTATATAAATAATTAGATATATTTTAATATAATTATGAATAATTTATATAATTCTAAATTTTGACTTTTTGGATAATATATTATAGCAAATATCTAATATAAATTAAACAAATAATATCAAACTTTTAATCTTTTATAAAAAGCTTTTATAAATTACAATAAATATAAAATAAAAAAAGATTTTGTTTAATAACTTAATTATTAAATTTAAACAATTTGCTATTAAATAAATGTAAAAAACCGTTGAACAATCAATTATTGATTTGAAGTTCAAGATTTTATAGAAATTAATTAATATTTTGATTAATCGCTTTAATAAACCTTTTAATATTAATATTAATGTATAAACAATTTAGTAGCAAAGTATTTATAATAACTTAAAAGAAAAGATCCATTTTGATAATCAATATAAGAACTAAAGTACTAATTCCAATTATAATTAATCGAAATCTTACAATAAAAAGCAAGCCATTGTTGCAATTTCTTCTATATCGGAAATTTCTAACAATTTTATATAATTGGATATTGCTTGCTAAGATTAATGTCCCTTAATTCGTTATATTTAGGAGCAATGTATTGATTTTGGCCTCTACCTTTATTACAAAAAAGCCAGTTATATTAAAAGTAATTGTAAAAAAAAACAAGCTAATAATATAGTAGCAGTAGTATTTATTTTCATCCAGCGGAGGAGGGCCGCAGGCCCAAATCCTAACCTCCCTAGGGGTATAAGGATGTGCTAAGCTAAGGAGTTTATACTAAAAGTAGCCTGAGAAAGCATTTCTAATTTACAAAAAGCTTTTACAAAGCTTATTCTACTGCATCCCCTCCATTCCGTTTAGGCGGGGGGCAATTGTGTTTGTAGCTTTAAAGCAGACAGATCAGCAAAGCTAATAATATAAAACATAATATTGATACTAATATAAAATACACTTTTTATATTAATCGTTTTTCTATAATTAATTGATATTAAAGCTCCGAACCCTTTTGAAATACTACTACTCCTTTATACTAAAATTAGTTTTCATCTACTAATTGGCTTTTAGCCATACTATCATATTATACTTTTTCGATTCTTTCTAACTTTGTTTAAAAAAAATTGATATAAAAGAATATATTGAAAAAATCTATTTATTTAAAAAAAAGAAAAAGTTTAATTCTTTAATCAAGTATATTAAAAGATTGAATTTGATTTATAATTATAAATCAAAATCTTCCATAAAGATTTTACCTTTATGAATCAAAAGATTAATTATATTTAAGGATTCTTTATATTTTAGATCAATAAATAATAAATCTCTTAAAATCTTAATGAAATTCTTTCTTACACCTTATATAATTATCCCGTTTATTAATTTTATAAATAGTAAAACTATAGATTACAGCTTTATTGATGAAAAAAAAATTATCTTTAAGCTTTATATATTTATACACCTTTTTTCTTATACTCATTATTTACTTCTAACTAATAGAAAACACTTTAATATCCTTTTTTAATATATACTTTTAAATATACAAATCAAAAAGATTGATTGTTTTATATTATTATTTTATTGATTATAGATCTTATAATTTTTGGTTTTCTATAGCTCCAATATTATAATTCTATTATTAATTGGTTAGTAATAATATTAAAATTTAAATTTATATATTATTTAAGATATTATTATGCGGATAGCCTGGCAGACGCAGGAGCCAAGAGCGATATAGTGGATCCAGGGCCTACTGCGCAACCTACGATCAGTGGTATAGGATCGATAGCACGAAGCCTGGCTCACAACGTTACAAGTGGATGGTGGCGCAAAAACGAGCCAACGTTGTCAGGGGGGTATCGCAAATGGCAACTAGACTACGCTTTGAAGGAGCCTATGGAACTCAAACTCTCTAGGCCAACTCTGCATCGACTACTTGCGCTGCGATCCAGGCACGGCGACTTCGAGGCTTACCATAAACGTTTCAAGCATGAAGACGCAGAGACTCACTGTCCATGCGGTAAAGCTAAGACCCCGGAGCACCTTGTTTTCTGTGAGATCTCGGTTAGGAGGTTCCACTCGTGGCCGCTAAAACCTGTTCGCCCACCGACAACCGCCCGGGAAGGGCATGACTATATACAACGGCTTCTTGCTCTCCCACAAGAGTTTGAACGTTTTGTTATAATAACGCGATACTTTATGTTTTGCAACCGAAAGCTTAATAGCATCCCAAACAGCGCTCAACCTAGCGCGCTACACCCTCTCCTCCCCCCTTCCCCCGCTTCACCTCGGAGTCTAATCTAAAGGCGCGCCCCATAAAGCGCAGTATAACACTCTATACAACGATATAAAGGCTGCACCCTAACATAACAACTGCCCTTTTAGCACTCCCTACCAATGCGATTGCCATACAGTCCGATATTCACTCTTTTTAGATATAACAAGCAAAAGTTAATACCTTTAATACAGAACGCTCCCTCATACAGCGGAAGGAGGCTGCCTAATAGAGCTAGAGTTGTGAGAGATTACCAAAAGAAGGCGGCCTCAGTGCTTCAATTTAGCGATGTTGTATAACACATACCTAAGTGATGAGCTCTTGGGCCTTCGACCCATTAGTGTATGCGGATGCTCTTACAGAATGCTCCTGCGGTGCTGCCAAAGCCCCTATGCACTTAGTGCACTGCCCAAGATCTCATAAGCGGTTCAAGGACTGGCCATCACGCCCGCCAATCCCTCCAACGTCGAATGCGGAAGGTCTACGTTACCTGACTCACCTCCTGTCCAACCCTATGGACTTTGCTAAATTCCTAGACGTCACAGGCTGCTACACTCACCTCCCGGTGAGCCCCAGCAACGGACACAATAATTTCGATCTCTCTCTCTCCCCCTCTTTCTCCTTCTTCTTTACCCCTTTTCTCTATGCCCGCACTTACGCAACAATAATAAGTTGCGATCGAACCCGCTCCCGGTGAGCTTTATTAATCTTCAGTTCAATAAAACGCGCCGATTCGAGCACGTTTTATTTTCCTTTAACTACATTCAAGCCTTATGCTTGCTGATCTATCTGCTTTAAAGCTACAAACACAATTGCCCCCCGCCTAAATGGAGTGGAGGGGACGCAGTAGAATAAGCTTTGTAAAGCTCTTTGTAAATTAGAAATGCTTTCTCAGGCTACTTTTAGTATAACTCCTTAGCTTAGCATATCCTTATACCCCTAGGGAGGTTAGGATTTGGGCCTGCGGCCCTCCTCCGCCGGATGAAAATAAATACTACTACTACCTACTAAAAGAGGAAAAGATATCAAATTGGATTTCTAATTAACAAAATGCTTTTAAAACATTGAAAGACTTTTTCTTTTTGCTTTAGTTTTTATTATATTCAATTATTATTATTGTATAATTATAAATATTGATACTTTCAATTAAACTGTAGAAGGTATTTTTTTATAATATAATAATAAAAGATATTTATATTTGGTAGTATATCTTTTATTAAAATATAATATTACCAAATATAATTATAAGATTTATAATGAGGAACTTCTAGTTATTATAAAAATATTAAAGACATGGAAATTGGAATTATACGGAGTTTAAAAGATATTTGAGATTATTATTGATTATAAAAGTCTTAAATATTTTATATGAATGAAAATATTCAATCAATAATAGATTAAATAACCTGAATTCTTATTTAAATTCAATTTCTATATTATATATAATCTAGGTATAAAGCCGTTTGCTCTAATGCTTTAAAATTATAAAGCAAAAAACTGCTTAGTATATACTAATCCTAACAATAATTAAATTAAAACCTGCTTATAAGTAATCCTTTTAAAAAAAATATTTAATATTATTACATTTAAATATATATAATATAATAAGGAAAAAGTAATTTAAATTTAATTATAATTCTAATAAATATAATTATTTCCAATACTAATAAACCGATCAATAACCTCATTAATAAAGTATATAAATTATCCAAATTGGTTAATATTATACAAATAACACTTTGAAATATTCTTATCTGTTATTAGTTATTAAATATCCGAAAACACTTTTAAATTGTATTACAGAATTGTAGATTAATAAATAATGAAATCTTTTATTATAATCACTTTTTTGTTTCCTTTTTTGTTAAATTTTGTATACAGATTATATATTAAATACATTCAGCTGGATCAGTTGGATATTTTAATTACATTAAAACTGTTAATCTTTTTTTTTATATATTTTAATAGTTTAATATATTAAGGGAAATAAAAACATTTATACAAACGTATTAATTTTATTTTTGAATAAAAGGTTTTTGTTTTGTTGTATTTAAATTTCTTAAACTTTTGCTAATATCATTCTGTTTTTAATCTAATATCTTTATTAATTATATCATATTGCTATTCATTAATAAACATTATCAAAAAAAATGAATATATTATTATAATTATTTACCATTTAATTAGAATATATTATTTTATATTAGTTATAGGATTATCTGCAAAAAAGCTTATAGGTCGATTCGTTAAAAAGATTTATTGTTTATATAATGTATTTGATAATATTATATTGAATAAACATTTATAATTTGTTTTTGAATTTTGAAAACATTTATCCGAATGTTTATTAATTGCTTTGAAACAATTTTCTTTATTCTATCCCAAATTCGATAATCAAATAGAAGGAATTAATATTATAATTAAATAATACTTCTAAGCTTTTATGAATTTTTATCAAAATGATTAACTTAATTAGCTTTTATTCGCAGAATTTATATTAAACAATATTATATTGGAAACTATTGGTATCTTTTCGTTTTTTGAATTATAGTTTTTATCTTTATTTTTGTATCAAACCATTTATATCTATCCCATCCAATCTATTGTATTCAAGAAAACAAGAATTCCTTGAAATCATAAGATTATAAATCGATTTGATTTTATTTTAATTAAATTAAGAGCATTTATAATTTAATGAATTTAAAAGATATGAAGATTATATTACCAAAATCTGTATCAATACTTCTTTATATAAAAAAGATAATAAATATAGATAAATATAAAAAATATAAAAATCAATTATCTAATAGAAAAAAAATAATGATAAATAGAATAGTTTTTATAAAATTTATAAATATATTTATTTATTTTAATTTTCAAATAGCTTTGAAATTTTTCTAGTATTTTACAATTTATTGTTCCAATTGTTTTATTGGTTATTAGAATGATTAGGTTAAGATATTATTAATATTATTAAATTACATAGAAATTAAAGCTAAATGCTTTAAAGAAATAATAAAATATATAAAGAAACTGAACAATGGAAATTCGAAGAAATCCTTGATTGTTATTATAAGGATAGATTTTGTTATTAAATCAAATAGAAATATTATCTAATATTTTGGTAATTTAGTAAAAAACCTTTGTAATCAAGAAAATGTAATTATTGTCTTTTATCTAACAAATTCAGATAAACTAGATTTATCCGTTTAGATAGGTTTTTAAAAGATTTATTGCTTTTAGCCCTATTAAGCTTTTATTAGTATTTACATCAAATACATTATTAAAATAAGGTTAGGGCAAATTTAGAAAGCTTTATTAATTAATTATTAATTTTTTTAAGAAAATTAATTTTAATCTAATATTAAAAATAAGAATCTTTTAATATTATCTTATTATTTCAGAAGAATTTGTATTATAATTATAGATTGATCGCTTTAAGCAAAAGATACTATTATAGTGTTAATCATATAATCTGTAGTTGTTTTTGTGTCTTAAGCATAGACTATTAGTGTGCTCTACTTCTATAAGTAGGGCCTCATTCTTCCATAAACCTTCCACCCTTATGATACAATATAAGTCTTTACCCATACTATGATAATACTGGTATATTAATTATTATAACCAATTATTATAATGATAAACTACCCAAAATTCTGATTCTATATTAAAAGAATTAATAATAATAATTTAAAATGATGAAACTTTATATTGTATAAAAAGGCTAAAATTATATTATTATTATAAACAATTTAGCTGTATATAAAACACTTTATAATAGATCGATTAAACTAGTAGTAGTAGTAGTATTTATTTTCATCCGGCGGAGGAGGGCCGCAGGCCCAAATCCTAACCTCCCTAGGGGTATAAGGATGTGCTAAGCTAAGGAGTTATACTAAAAGTAGCCTGAGAAAGCATTTCTAATTTACAAAAAGCTTTTACAAAGCTTATTCTACTGCATCCCCTCCATTCCGTTTAGGCGGGGGGCAATTGTGTTTGTAGCTTTAAAGCAGATAGATCAGCAAGCATAAGGCTTAAATGTAGTTAAAAGAAAATAAAACGTGCCCAAATCACTGGGGCGTTTCATTGAACTGAAGATTAATAAAGCTCACCGGGAGCGGGTTCGATCGCAACCTTGTGCTATTATTGTTGTGTAAGTGCAGGCATAAAGAAAGGGGTAAAGAAGAAGGAGAAAAGGGGGAGAAGAAAGGGGGGGAGGAAAGAGATCGAAATTATTGTGTCCGTTGCTAGGGCTCACCGGGAGGTGAGTGTAGCAGCTTGTGACGTCCAGGAATTTAGCAAAGTCCATAGGGTTGGACAGGAGGTGAGTCAGGTAACGTAGACCTTCAGCATTCGACGTTGGAGGGATTGGCGGGCGTGATGGCCAGTCCTTGAACCGCTTATGAGACCTTGGGCAGTGCACTAAGTGCATAGGGGCTTTGGCAGCACCGCAGGAGCATTCTGTAAGAGCATCCGCATGCCTGAATTTGTTATGGTACCAGGCAAAATCCCCATGAGCAGAGCGGATGGCGAGGAGCCTGTGTAGTTGGTTCCTAGGGAGGTCCAGCTCCGGGGGGAGTCCAACCCGGTAGGTCAGATCCCATTTCAGGTAGTGAGCAGACAGCTTTGCCTTGCGCTTGATCCACCAGACTGCTGAGCCCCGGATCGCAGATCACGAAATATGGAGCCGATTCCGCTGATGGTAGGTAAGGATGCGGGACCAGGGTCGCAGTCGGGCGTGTGTGCTCCGGTGTCCGCCAGTCTGTCGGCGGCCTCGTTGCCTTCGATCTCTGTATGTCCTGGTGACCACTTAATACGGATATTATAACACCTGCATCGCATTCTTAACAGGCGATGAACGCCCATTAATGAAGACGCTGAAGCGTTCGCTCTGAGGCATCCATATGACGGAGGTGCTATCTATGCACATCCAGAGGCGCTGAGATCGGACTTCCTGCGGCATCCTAAGAGTGTATTGGAAAACCTTTCCAGGCGCAATTGCTTCTGCATCGAAGATATGCGAGATGGGGTTGATTGACCCTGATCCAGATCCGATTTGCTTCCTGTTCTGGTAGATAGCAATACCCGTACCCTATATACTTCTGTCTTTCATGATATTGTTCGGACCCGTCTAAGAAAATGGTGATGTCATCAGGAGGGAGATCATTCCACCATGTCTTAAAGGCAGCTGCAGCCGTTTCTTTTGTCCACTCCACCTGTGGGGTCCATACGGCAGCCGTGCGTGTGTAGTGTGGAGGCCTGAGAGTAGGCCTGAGGACCTGTGGGAACAGGCCCCCAGCCTCTGGACTTTGGTCTTGGCCACCTACCTTGAGCCCGCGCTTCGGCCGCGGGTGATGATGGGGGGGGTAATCCTGCGCACCAGGGGGTGTGCTTTGTCTACCGTTTGAATGCGGAATGCGAAGCGTAGCTTGGCCTCCTCCAGCATAGCCTCCGCCGATGGAATGCCAGCGTCCCTGTAGAGTGTAACCGTAGGGGTAATCCTCCAGACCGGAAGGATACCTCAGGACGGCCAGGGAGAGAGTTTTGTTTAGTGTATCGATGTGCCATCCCACCCTGGCGCTGACCGTTGTGCTGCGGCCAGACCGGAGAAGCTTAGGGGGCTTCGTCCGGCCTGCGTACCATGCTTCCGTTCCATACGTTAAAAAGGGATGACGCAGGTGATCACCGCCTTTCTCAAAGCAGATGCCGGAGGGCCGTCCACCGTCTTGCCCAGACCTCTGATGTGTTGAGCGATCTGTCGGGTCTTCCCGGCTCTTTCCGCGACGTGTCTTTTGAAAGTAAGCCGTCGGTCAAACCACACTCCTAGCCATCTAAGGGCCGGCTGGTCCCCTTTCTTGGGTGAGGTGGTGATTGGTGGTATGACGAGATCCTGGAGACCACACAGTCTGGGCCCGCGAACCGTTCTTTCTGGTGAGGTGAATCATCTCCAGCTTCTTCCGGAGCAAAGGCGATCTTGTTCCGAGTTCCCCAATGCATGATGTTCCTTGATCTCGGTAGCCAGAGATGCCACATTGATGTCCACCGATGTCGAAGCTTTGTAGAGGTATATGTTGTCGGCGTAGCCGAACCTTATGTTAGAGTCCTGCGATAGGAAGCTCCGCTAGGTAGAGCATGTAGAGGACAGGCGAGAAGGAGGAATCCCTGTGGAGTGCCGCAAGCGACGCTGTGGCTTGGTGTAGTGGAATCCTCCAGACGGACCCTAACCAGTCTGTTGGTGAGGAAGGAGTCTATGAGCTTGAGGAGGGTCAGCGGCCACCCTTGGGTCTTCATCCGGTCGAGTAGCCGGCGTTTCAGCAGCGCATCGAACGCTCCTTGGACATCCATCGTAACCATAGGTGACTTCCAGTTCCTTTCGAAAAAGGCTAGTTCGAATGTTGTGTGTAAAGCAGGCTACCAAGTCCATAGCAGAGCGTTTGGGGAAGGCCCCTCCATGCTGGGGGCTCAGGATGCCGTGTGTCAGAGCTGTCCATGCGACCCGGCGGGCAATGATCCTTTCCAGGCCCTTGGAGACGCATGAAATGAGCGCTATGGGCCTCCAGGAGCGGACTGATGTCCTGTCTTTTTTCCCCACCTTGGGAAGCATGGCTACTCCGCCAGCTTCCAGGCTTGGGGGAAGAAGCAAAGGCTTAGGCATCTACTGTATAACCCCTGCAGTGTATGTTTGATTGAGCCCCAGCAGGCTTTAAGTAGCCTGACCGTAACGCGATCCGTTCCCGGTGAGGTGCTAGAGACACCTATAGTGTTCCTTTCAACCTCTCCATTAAGATAGGTGTCTAACCAGGGCAGTGTGTTAGCGCCGTTCCAGAGGCTCCAGGGGGTCTTGCGCCAGGTCATCGCTTGCACTGAATCCTGTCAAGAACCTCCGACCACAGAGTTTCGGCCTTCTCCATAGTGCCTTCGACGGTATTCCCATTGACCACCAAGGGGGGGGCTTTAAGATTGGTCCCGAGTTTGTGCCAGTTAATAACTTTGTAAAGATTTTATCATCTTTCACTCCGTTTATAATATCTTTCCAGTACGCTTTCTTAGCCTTCCGCCACTATATTGTGAAACTCCCTGGTTTCCGGGGTTATTGCTACCTGGTGTGTTTTTCGAGCCGCCAGATGTTCGCGGTGTGTGTCCTGGCATTCTTGGGTCCACCATGGCGCAGCTTCGACCTCTTCCCCTATCTGGCTTGCCTGCAGTGCGTATGGCGGAGTCCAGTATTAATGTGAAAAGCTGAACGAAGTGCTCGATGCCCTCGGCGTCGCTTAGGTGCCTGGCGTCCGGCAGGCCTGAGACCCCTAGGTGAACCAGGTCTGCGAACTTTCTGAACTGCGATTCCGGGATTCTGTAATGGTGTTATTCTAGGGTCTGGACCCCCCTGATTGGGGAGGGATATAACAAGCGTTTCGTGGTCGGAGCCGGTATGCATATCCTTGCGGACAATCGTGCTGGTGAAGGGGATATTTTGAAAAGGTCAGGTCCAGAATATGTCCTGCGTTATGGGTGGGCTCGCCAGGGGTTCCGATAAAGTCCATATTACTTTCCAATGACCATCTGGCTAGATCAGCCCCTCTGTGGGTAGACCGAACGCCCGGCTCAAACATGTCATGCCAAGCGTTGAAGTCACCGCCGAACAATACATTTGGGGGAAGGTATAAAATGAGTAACGTAGTTTAAGACTTCGGGTGTAGTAGGCTGTCTGTACGCGTTTAGGATGGCTATACCGTTGACATCCGTCCAAAGCAGGTTTCTGCTGTAGGATAGGAAACGCCTTTGTTGCATTCGGAGGCCAGCTCCTTTAGATATGTAAGTCATTACTCGGGGGCGGGCGGATTCCCTGTCCTTGGGCGTGTCGTAGATCCAGGAGTCTACCGGTGAGTAGCAGTCATACCCTGGGTGGTTCTGTGTTCGCGAGTTTGTGCTTGTCCAAGGGTTCCTAAGCACAGATAATGTCTAGTTCCTGTATGAACGATGTTGCAAGAAATGTTATGTGAAGCAGAAGCGCTTTTGCCTACATTGGCCCAGCCGATCTGCATCTCTCGTGGTTGGGTCCTGCTGTTGCGGCTACTGCCGCGGTGCTGGTTCTGGTGTTCTAACATACCGAGGGTGCGAGAAATGGCGAGCTCGTCTTCGTCCTCCGCCATGGATTCATCAGAATCGCTAGGGGGATCAGAATTCGGGCATCGGGGAGCTCAGCATCTGGCTTCCGTTTCTAGGGTTGGGGGTGCGGGGGGGAGAATAGTAGGAGTTCACGGCGCGAGGAGCGCAATTAAGGCTTCAGGCGCCCGCTGTCCTGCATTTTCATGTGCTGTCACGGCGGCTCCGCGCTTGCGCTTGGGCGGTGCGATGACTGGTGCTCCTGTGCTAGAGGCCGGGGTCGGGGTGGCGGGCGGGGGTGTGTTGACTGTCTTGAAGGCTAGCTCGCCATGCTTTCGGATGGCGTCGAGCTCCTTACGGGTAGGTTTGATGTATTTGCCATTCACGCGCTTAGGGACCGCAGGGCAGCGAGCATGGTTGGCATCAAAGGGTCCGTGGCAATTCGCGCACTGTGGGGGGTTCGTACACAGTTGGATCCGGAGGGGCCAGAGTGCTGGTCCAATCGGATGCTGCAGTGGGCGCAGCGCGCGTAGCGGGTGCAGCGCGACGGGTTGCAGAAGCCCTGGCATCCGGGATCGTGTCGGGCGATGGCGGTCTTCTTATCGATGACTTTTGGCCACGTCGCTGCTGTCAAAGAGCCTAAAGGGTCTCACCGGCTTGAGGAATGAGATGATTCAGGTAATCTTGCCAGTGTCGAGGTTGGCTCCGTGCCTGGACGGCCGGCAGCTCACCGGATGTTGGTGTGTTTGAGCCAGTGCTTCTTCAGAGACAAGGCTGGCGTCGGTGAGTGTCCTGCCTCCGATGAGGTTGTGAAATCCTGTAGGCACATTCGTAACCGCGTAATTAAACCAGGTTACTGGGATCTCTAGAGAGTAGGCGCTAAGGGTACGCTTTGTAACCTCCGCATTCTCCTGAGTGAGGAGGATGTCGCGGGTGGCGATGTCGGAGGGGTTGATTGCCCATCCTGTCGCAGTCGGAGTGATGGACGGGATTGAAGCAAGGGTGAGGCCGTCGATCTGCTTGGCTAGGCTCTGGCGCAGAATGAAGGGCTCCGGGCGGTTAAGGAGCGTCTGTGGGTTGCACTTGGCCAGAATTCTTCGATCGGCGTTGCTGCTTAAGGCAGTGTTGGCCGACTTCGTGGGTCTTGCGGAAGGCGCACGTGCATTCGAGCTGGGTGTTTGGCCGGCGGCGCTCGACACGCTCACCGTGCTGTTCCGTGATTTCCTGGGGTCTGTGGAGCTGCTGAGGCCTGCGTTGGATCTTGCGCGATCTGCGTAGGTCACAGTCTTTGTGGTCGAGGCTGGAATATCAGCGGACGGGTTGCCGCGTGGATGGGCTGGCGCTGGGGCCGCCGAGTCGGTCTCCGCATAGATCGAAGCAGAGAGGAAGGTAACAACCTTCTGTGATAGCTCAGAAGCAAGTTTGCGCTCCTTGGCAGTGGTGTACGAAGCGACGAACGAGTCGACGCTGTGTGCGAACGCCAATACCATGTCGCGTTTCTGCTTGGCGTCGCGTTCAATTGCAGCGATGTGGCCACCTATGGTGCTTGCTACGGAATTGTTGTTGAGCTGGCTGGAACCTAGATCAAGACGAGGAGGCAATTGAATGTCCATCTTAATGCCTCGAGGTCTCTTTGCAGCTGGCAGGTGGAGGTTCTGCGGTGACTCCGGCTCCTGTGGGCTCGTAAAAGCGATATTGGGGGCAGAGGGAGGTCGCAGGGGAGTGGAGGGCTCGGCGTACAAAGCCATTATCCTAGGGATAATGGGCTATTATAGTAGAGTCAGTATAAACTTGTAAAGCGTGATTATCAGGGCAAAATATAAAAAGATATCGTTGTTGTGAAATTTTATGTAGGTCTGTTTTTGAAACCATTGAATAACAAATTGCTGATCTCAAATTTAAGGTTTTATAGGAATTGATTAATGCTTTAATTAATTGCTTTAAGAAATTTTTGCTATTAATATTAATGTATAAACAATTCGATAATAAAGTATTTATGATAATTTAAAAAAAAAACTTATTTCAATAATTAATATAAAAACTAAGTACCAATTTTAATTGTAATTAATCAAAACCTATATAATAAAAAAACAAATCATTACTGCAATTCCTTCTACATTAAAATATCTTTAACAACTGTATATAATTGAATATCGTTTATTAAGGTTAGTGCCCATTATTTTGTTATATTTTAGAAGTAATACATTAATTTTAGCTTTTGCTTTTATTGCAAAAAAGCTGGCTATATTAAAAACAATTACAAAAAGAAACAAATCAACAATATAAAATATAATGTTAATATTAATACAAAATATATTCCTTATATCAATCGTTTCCCTATAATCAATTAATATCAAAACTTTAAACTCTATTGCAATGCTATTTACTTCTTTATACCAGAATTCGTTTTTGTATTAATCGGTTTTAAATCATATTATATATTATACTTTTTTAATTCTTTTTAGTTTTGTTTAAAGATCGATCTAGGAGGATAAATTAAGGAATTTTTCTTATTTAAAGAACAAAAGTTCAATTCCCTAATCAAAATATATTAAAAAATTAATCTTAATTTATAATTGCAATTAAGGGTTTTATAAATAATTTACTTTTATAAATTTAAAAGATTAATTATATATAAAGATTCTTTATATTTTAAATTAATAAATAGTAAATCTTCAAAGATTTAATGGAAAATCTTTTTTATTTTAATATAATCATTTTGTTTGTTAGCTTATAGATAACGGAGCTGTAGGTTATAGTTTTACTAATAGAAAAGTTGTTTTTTTAGGTTTTGTGTATTTATATATCTTTTTTCATTTATTTATTATTTATTTTTACTTAATGGAAAACCTTTAATATTTTTTTAGTATATGTTTTTAAATATACAAATTATTAATTATAAAAAGATCGATTTGTTTTATATTATTATTTTATCAATTGTAGATTTTATAATCTTTAATCACCCATAGCTTTAATACTATAATCCCATTATTAATTAATTAGTAATAATATTAAAATTTACATTTATATATTATTTTAAAATATTGCTGTTTTATTAATTTTATAGTAATTATTATCCTCAATATTGTTAATAACTTATAAAATAACTTTGCCAAAAAGTAGTAAATCTATACTAATTAATTAATCCTAAATTACTTTTACAAAAGTTCATTCCAAAAATCAGCTTTTATAAAAGAAATTATTTATAAAAGCTTTAAAAATACTTCATTATTATTTTAAAAATCAATCTATAATTTTTAAAATTTATCAAAACCTTAAATACTCAAAAGATTCAATATTATTAATTTTAAAGCTTTATTCAAATTAAACCTGTATTATGTTTATGATATCGATAATAAATCAAATATTTGGATTAAAATAATTCTAAACCGATTAATCCTAAAAAGCAGTTTGGTTTAAATTATTATTAATTCCAGAATATACAAAAAAGCTATTACAAAACCAAAACGCTTTATCCCTATTATATATACTAATATCATTAGATTCCTTAAATAAACTATTTAATATTCTATAAAAATATTCAATCCGAAATATAGAATATAAAGTTCTTTATAATTAATAGCTTTATACAATTCTGTAAATGGCCGGCAAAGTCAATATCTCAACCTGTATGTGGCGCCGGCTCCCGGTGAGCTTTATTAATCTTCAGTTCAATAAAACGCCCCGGTGATTCGAGCACGTTTTATTTTCTTTTAACTACATTCAAGCCTTATGCTTGCTGATCTATCTGCTTTAAAGCTACAAACACAATTGCCCCCCGCCTAAATGGAGTGGAGGGGACGCAGTAGAATAAGCTTTGTAAAAGCTCTTTGTAAATTAGAAATGCTTTCTCAGGCTACCTTTAGTATAACTCCTTAGCTTAGCACATCCTTATACCCCTAGGGAGGTTAGGATTTGGGCCTGCGGCCCTAGGCCTACGGCCCTCCTCCGCCGGATGAAAATAAATACTACTACTATACATATTCTAAAGGTTTTATACCTTTCGCCTTTTTTTCTAATGTTTTTCCTTTGTTGCTTTTGAAGAATTCATTTTATTCATTCATTTAATCTTTTTTTCTTTTATAATAGCTTTTAAAGTATTACATTTATTTAAGCCTTTTTCCTTTGTTATGTTAAAGTGTTATATTTAAATAATAATCAAACTTTCGTATAATTAACTAATTGTAATTACTATGGATATTTTACAAATTGTTGAAATATAATAACCTTGATTTTGATAATTAATATCCTATAATACTATATACATATATATATTTACGCACCTACATAAAATTTCACAACAACGATATCTTTTTATTTTTGCCCTGATAATCACGCTTTACAAGTTTATACTGACTCTACTATAATAGCCTATTATCCTTAGGATAATGGCTTTGTACACTGAACCCACTATTCCTCTGCAACCTCCCTCTGCCCCCAATATTGCTTTTATAGTTCATAGGAGCCGGAGTCACTGCAGAACCTCCACCTGCCAGCCATAAAGAGATCTTAAGGCATTTAAATGGACATTCAATAGCCTCCTCGTTTTAATCTAGATTCCAGCCAGCTTAACAACAATTCTATATAGCAAGTATCATAAATGGCCATATCGCTATAATTAAAACGCAACATCAAGCAAAAACGCGAATATGGTATTGATTTTCGCGCATAGCGTTGACTTTTCGTTGCCTTGTACACTACTATTCAGAAGCGTAAGCTTGCTTCGAGCTATCTCAGAAGATTGTCATCTTCCTTTCCGCTTCGATCTATACGGAGACCGACTTGGCAGCTTTAACGCCAGCCCATTTATACGGCAATCCGTCTGCTGATATTCCAGCCCCAGCCACAAAGATTATAACCTTTGCAGATCGCGCAAGATCTAATGCAGACCTTAACAGCTCCATAAACCCCAGGAAATCATTGGAACAATACAGTAAGCATGTCAAGCGCCGCTGATCAACCATCCAGCTTGAATGTATGTACACTTTCCGCAAGATCTACAAAATCGGCCAACACTGCTTTAAGCAGCAACGCCAATCAAAGAATCCTGGTCAAATGTGATCCACAAACGCTTCTTAACCGCTCGGAGCCCTTCATCCTGCGTCAAACCTGGTTAAGCAAATCAACGGTCTCACCCTTGCTTCAATCCCGTCCATCATTCGACTGCGATAGGATAGGCAATTAACCCCTTCAACATTGTCATCTACAATATCCTCCTTATTTAAAAGAATGTGGAGATTACAAAGTGTACCCTTAGTACCTATTTTCTAAAGATCCTGGTAACCTGGTTCAATTACACAATTACGAACGTGCCTATAGGGTTTTTATAACCTTGTTGAAGGCATAACACTTACTAATACCAGCCTTATCTCTGAAGAAGCACTAGTTCAAATATACCAACATCCGGTAAGCTACTGGCTGTCCAGGCACAGAGCCAACTTCGATATTGGCAAGATCACCTGAATTATCTCATTCTTTAAGCTGGTAAGACCCTTTAGGCTCTTTAACAGCAGCGATATGGCCAAAGTTATCGATAAAAAGACCACCATTGCCCAACACGACCCCGGATGCCAGAGCTTTGCAACCCGTTGTGCTGCATCCGCTACACACACTACACCCACTGCAGCATCCGACTGGATCAGCACTCTAGCCCCTTCGGATCCAACTGTACAAACCCCCACAATGCACGAATTGCCACAAACCCTTTGATACCAACCATGCTCGCTGCCCTGCAGTCCCTAAGCGCGTGAACAGCAAATACATCAAACCTACCCATAAGGAGCTAGACGCCATCCAAAAGCATGGCGAACTAGCCTTCAAGACAGTCAACACACCCCGCCGCTACTCCAACCCCGGCCTCTAGCACAGGAGCACCAGTCATCGCACCGCCGCCCAAGCACAAACGCAGAGCCGCCGTAACAGCACAAAAAACGCAGGACAGCGGGCGCCAAAGCCTAATTACGCTCCTCGCACCGTGAACTCCACCATTCTCCCCCCCGCACCCCCAACCCTAAAAACGGAAGCCAAATACTGAGCTCCCCGATGCCCGACTCTGATCCCCTAGCGATTCTGATGAATCTATGGCAAAGAACGAAGACAAGCTCGCCACTCTCGCACCCTCAATATGTTAGAACACCAGAACCAGCACCGCGGCAATAGCCGCAACAGCGGAACCCAACCACGAGAGATGCAGATCGGCTGAGCCAATGTAGGCAAAGAGTGCTTCTACTCATATAACACTTCTTACAACATCATTTATACAAGAACTAGACATTATATATGCCCAAGAACCCTGAACAAGCACAAACTTGCGAACATAGAACCACTCAGGGTATAACTGCTACTCACCAGTAGACTCCTAGATCTACAATACACCCAAAGACAGGGAATCCGCCGCCCCCAAATAATAACATATATACAAAGGAGCTGGCCTTCGAATACAACAAAGGCGTTCCATCCATAGCAGAGACCTGCTCTGGACAAATATCAACAGCATAGTCATCCTAAATGTGTATAGATAGCCCACTATATCCGAAATCTTAGACTATGTCATTCCATCTTACACCTTCCCCCAAATGTCTTGTTGCGGTGATTTCAATGTTTGGTATGACATGTTTGAGCTGGGCGTTCGGTCTACCTACAGAGGGGTTAACCTAGCCAGATAGTCATCGGAAAGTAACATGGACTTTATCGGAACCCCCGGTGAGCCCACCTATAACGCAGATATGTTCTGGACCTGACCTTTTCAAATATCCCTTCGCCAGCATGATTGTCCGTAAGGATATGCATACTGGCTTTGACCACAAAACATTCATTACATTTCTTTTAATAGGGGAATCTAGACCCTAAAACAACCACACTATAGAATCCTGAATTGCAGCTCGGAAAGTTCACAGACCTGATTTACCTAAGGATTTTAGGCCTACCGGATGTCAGCACCTAAGCGACGCTGAGGGCATCAAGCACTTTGTCCAACTATTCACATTAATACTGATTCCGCCATACACACTGCAGGTAAGCTGGATAGGGAAGAGGTTGAGCCACGCCATGATGGACCAAGAATGCCGAGACACACATCGCAAACATTTGGCGGTTTGAAAAATATACCAAACAACGATAACCCCGAAAACCAGGGAGTTTTATAATATAGTGCAAAATATTAAAAAGATATACTGAAGAGACATTATAAACGGAGTAAAAAAACGATAAGGATCTTTACAAAATTATCAACTACCACAAACTCGGGATCAATCTCAGAGCCCCCCTTAATAGTTAATGAGAATATCGTCGAAGGCACTATAGAAAAGGCCGAAACTCTGTAGTCGGAGGTTCTTAACAGATTCAGCGCAAGCGATGATCTGGCATAAGACCCCCTAGAGCCCTGGGATGGCGCTGGCATACTGCCCTGGTTAGACACCATCTTAATGGAGGAGGTTAAAAGGAATACTATAGATGTCTCTAACACCTCACCAGGGACGGATCGCGTCATGGTCAGGCTACTTAAAGCCTACTGGAATTCAATTAAACATATACTATAGGGATTATATAGCAAATGCCTAGACCTTTGCTTCTTCCCCCAAGCCTGGAAGCTGGCGGAGGTAGCTATGCTTCCTAAAATGGGAAAAAAGACAGGACATCAGTCCGCTCCTGGAGGCCCATAGTGCTTATTTTATGCATCTTTAAGGGCCTGGAAAGGATTATTGCCCACTGGGTCACTTGAACGGCTCTAACATACGGTATCCTGAGTCCCTAGTATAGAGGAGCCTTCCCTAAACGTTCTGCTATGGACCTGGTAGCCTGTTTTAAATACAACGTTGAGCTAGTTTTTTTGAAAGGACTGGAAGTCACCATGATTACGATAGATATCCAAGGAGCGTTCAATGCACTGCTGAAACATCGGCTACTCAACCGGATAAAGACCTAAGGGTGACCACTAACCCTCCTCAAACTTATAGACTCCTTTCTCACCAACAGATTGGTTAGGGTCCGCCTGGAGGATTCCACTACGCCAAGCCACAGTATCGCTTGCGGCACTCCACAGAGATCCCCCCTCTTACCTGTTCTTTACATGCTCTACTTAACAGAGCTCCTATCACAGAACTCTAACATAAGGTTCGGCTACACCAACAACATTTGCCTTTATAAAGCTTCGATATCAGTGAACATTAATGTAGCATCCCTGACTACCAAGATTAGGAACATTATGCATTAGGGAACTTGGAACAAGATCGCCTTTGCCCCGGAAAAGCTGAAGATGATTCACTTCACCAAAAAGAAATAGCTCGCGGGCCCCAGACTGTGTGGTCTCCCAGGATCTCATCATACTACCAATCACCACCTCACCCAAGAAAGGGGACCAGCCGGCCCTTAAATGGCTAGGAGTATGGTTTAACCGACGGCTCACCTTTAAAAGATACGTCGCGGAAAGAGCCGGGAAGGCCCGACAGATCGTTCAACACATCAAAGGTTTGGCCAAAACGGTGAACAGCCCTTCGGCATCTGCCCTGAAAAAAGCGGTAATCACCTACATCATCCCCTCATTAACATATGGAACGGAAGCATAATACACAGGCCGGACGAAGCCCCCTAGGCTTCTCCAGTCTGATCGCAGCGCAACGGTTAGCGCCAGAATGAGATAGTATATCGATACACTGGACAAGACTCTCTCCCTAGCTATCCGAGGCATCCTTCCGGTCTGGAGGACCACCCCTACGGTTACATTCTACAGGAACGCCGGTATCCCGTCAGCGGAAGCTATGCTGGAGGAAGCCAAGCTACGCTTCGCATTCCGCATTTAAACGGTAGACAAAAGCATATCCCCTGATGCGCAGAATCATTCCCCCCATCATCATCTGCGGTCGAGGTACGGGTTTAAGGCAGGTGGCCAAGACCAAGGTCTAGAAGCTGAGGGGCCTGTTCCCACAGGTCTTTAGGCCTACTTTTAGGCCTTCATACTATACACACAGCTGCCATATAGACCCTACGGGTGGAGTGGATAAAAAAACAGCTGCAACTGCCTTCAAGACATGGTGGAATGATCTCCCTCCTGATAACATCACCATTTTCTTAGATAGGTCCAAACAATATCATAAAAAAACAGAAGTATATAGGGTACGGGTATACTATCTACCAGAATAAGAAGCAGATTAGATCTGGATTAGGTTCAATCAACCCCATCTCGTATATTTTCGATACAGAAGCAATTGACACCTGGAAAGGTTTTCAATACACTCTTAGGATGCTGCAGGAAATCCGATCTCAGCGCCTCTAGTTGTGCATAGATAGTACCTCCGTTATATGATGCCTCAGAGCGAACGCTTCAGCGTCTTCATAATGGGCGTTCATTGCCTGTTAAAATGCGATGCAGGTGTATAATATCTGCATTAAATGGTTACCGGGACACATAGAGATCAAAGGCAACAAAGCCGCCGATAGACTGGCAGATACCGGAGCATATACGCCCGACTACGACCCCGGTCCCACATCCTTACCTACCATTAGCGGAATCAGCTCCATATTTCGTGATTTGCGATCCGGGGCTCAGCAGTCCTAATGGATTAAACGCAAGGCAAAGCTGTCCGCTCACTACCTTAAATGGGATCTGACCTACCGGGTTGGACTCCCCCCGAAACTGAACCTCCCTAGGAACCAATTATACAGGCTCCTCGCCATCCACTCTGCTTATGGGGATTTTGCCTGGTATTATAACAAATTCAGGCATACAGATGCTCTTACAGAATGCTCCTACGGTACTGCCAAAGCCCCTATGCACTTAATGCACTACCCAAAGGTCTTATAGGCGGTTCAAGAATTGGCCATCACACCCCGCCAATTTCTCCAACGATGAATGCGGAAGGTCTACTTTACTTGATTTACCTCCTGTCTAATTCTATAGACTTTGCTAAATTTCTAGACGTCACTAGCTGCTACACTCGCCTCCCAGTGAGCCCCAGCAACGGACATAAAAATTTCAATCTCTCCCCTCCCCCTCTTTCTCCTCCCCCTATTTCTCCTTCTTTACCCCTTTTCTCTATATCCGCACTTACGCAACAATAATAATGCAAAATTGTGATCAAACCCGCTTCCGGTGAGCTTCATAAATCTTTAGTTCCATAAAACGCTCCGGTAATCCAAGCACGTTTTAAATCTTTTAATTGTATTCAAGCCTTATGCTTACTAATCTGTCTGCTTTAAAGCTACAAATATAACTACCCCCCGCCTAAATGGAGTGGAGGGAATGTAGCAGAATGAGTTTTATAAAAGCTCTTTGTAAATTAGAAATGCTTTCTCAGGCTACTTTTAGTATAACTCCTTAGCTTAGCACATCCTTATACCCCTGGGGAGGTTAGGATTTGGGCCTGCGGCCCTAGGCCTACGGCCCTCCTCCGCCGGATGAAAATAAATACTACTACTACTAAATACTTATTATAATATACTATCTAAAAAGCTAAAGATCGGAATTATATAGATTATTAATCATTGTATTAAAGTATATCTGATTATTGTATATAAAATCAAAAGTAAGTTAATAAGAAATATAATTTTAGAGTTAATTCATTTGTAATTTGTAATTAAACACAATTTATTTTTTAACTAACTCATTGAACCGCATATGGAACGGTGAAGGTACGGTAAGACTTATATTGTACCATAAGGGTAGAAGAACTATGGAAGAGTGAGGCCCTACTTATAGGAAGTAGAGCGCGCTAGTATGCTGTGCCTGAGGCACGGAGGCAACTACAGATCATGTAGTTGGCGCCGTGACAGTACCCCCCGCTCAAGGCGATCGGTCCACGATCGCAATGCCGATTAACCCTTTTTAGAAAAACAAAATAACACTAAAATACTCTAATTTCTACCATTGGATTAAAATGAACCTTCTTGGGAGTAGTAATCAATTGACGGAGCTTTTTAGGTCTTTTGAAACCCACCCAAGCGGGCGGTTCTGGCTTATCTGGATTTGCTAAGTGGAAAGCGATGATCGTGTCTTCCTGGCCGCGAAGGTCTTCGGCGGGTTGCCAAGATGCTGGGTGATGTTTCCATTTGACCTGGTAGTGAAATCCGTCCTCATTATGACAGTCGAGTAGTTTATCGAATTCCCACCGCTCGGTTTCTTCGTTCGTTTCGTCGTCTCTTTCTAGGATGCGTCCTTGGTTCCGGCGAGATTCGGCTTCGTTTATCGCTTCTTGACCGGCTAATCCGAGTGATCGATGAAGTGGTCTGAGTAAGGAGTTGTGGAATACCGGAAAAATCTTGAAACTAGTAGGGAGTTGAAGTAGGCAGGCTCTTTTATAAACTTTCAGGATCTTGTAAGGGCCATCCCATTTGTCGTCCCCCTTTTTCATTGGGCGATTAGTCTTCATATTTTTAGTACTAACCCATACCTTATCGCCTTCTTTGTATAGTGGAGCGTCGGTGCGGGTTCGGTTGGCGTAGTCCTCATACTTTTGGATAGACTGAGCAGCGAGGGCCTTCAATTTTGTCAAGATGAGATCGAATCGATCTGCGATTTCGTTGGCTTTTAGGAACTCCCGTTTTCTTTGGTGTGACAAATTGGGGGGCGCAGGTGAGGAGGGCTCGACGCCGAGGCGTGGGTGAAAACCGTAGTTGGCGAAGAATGGGGATATACCGGTGGTTTCGGAGGTGGTATTGTTGAGTGCGAACTCTGCGAGTGGGAGCCAATCATACCAATCATCCTGATGAAAGTTCATAAAGGCTCTAAGATATTGTTCTACCATAGCATTAATCCTCTCTGTTTGGCCGTCGGACTCAGGATGGAACGAGGAGGATCGTTTCAGGGTGATCGATAAGCGCTCAGATAGATGTTTCCAGAATTCCGAAACGAATTGTGAGCCTCTGTCGGATACAATATTGTCAGGTGTTCCGTGTAAACAGTAGACTTTCTCGACAAATCGATCGGCAAGTTCTTCTGCGGACAGCCCTACGACTGGTATGAAATGGCGCATCTTTGTTAGGCGGCAGACGACTGTAACGATATGTTGATGTTTCTTTCCGTGGCGTTCGCTGATCGGTAGTGGCGTAATATAGTCGATGGAAATATCGGACCAGGGGCGAAATGGTACTGGTAAGGGTTCGAGGAATCCGGGTGAAGCGAGACGAGAGGCTTTGGTTCGGAAACAGAGTTGACAGGCTTGCACGAAGGTTTCGATTTCTCTTGACATGTTGGGCCACCAGTATGTGCGGGAGACGAGATCAATAGTTTTGACTCGACCGGGATGCCCGGCAGGGCCGGTGGAGTGAGTTCGGTATATGATCTGAGTGCGAAGCTCGGCGGAGGGGGGAACAAAGAGGCGATCGCGATAGAAGATTTTCCCATTGATCAATCTGCAGTCCTGAAGGGCGATTCGGAGGTCTTTTCGGATCGATAATGGCCAATAGCGAGCGGTTGGATTCTGAAGTGTGTTACGCATAGTGGTTATCAATTCAGATGATTCGTATGCTCTATCGATGAGATCGTCGATCGGTTTCTCAGTGTCGGGGATGATCATACCCATAGGAGCTGCGGTGAGATCGATGTCGTTGTTCGCCTGTTGGATGAGGTCTTTGAATGCAGCGGTATCGAATACTCTTTTCGGGAGCACTGTCTGTAGGCGATTCTTGATCCGGTCGTCATTGGGATCGGCATGAGCGGGGCGATCTTCTGCTCTCCGGCTCAGTGCGTCGGGGCGAACTGCTTTGTGACCAGGTCGGTAGATAATTCGGAAGTTGAAGCCAGATAGGAACTCTGCCCATCTCGCTTGTCTTTGATTCAGCATTTTCGTTGATGTGAAATATTCTAGGTTCTTATGATCAGTGATGATCTCGAATGGCTCTTGGGTACCATATAATTCGGGTCTCCACTCCTCTAATGACTTGATGATAGCGAGCAATTCCTTATCGTAGATCTCGTAATTGCATTCGGCGGCGCTATGTTTCGAGGAGAAATAGGCCACTGGGCGTAGGCGGCCCTCGTTGTCGTATTGTGAGAGTACGCCGCCTGCGGCCCAGTCTGAGGCGTCCGTTTCGACAACTGTGCGGCGATGGTGATCGAATATTGCAAGAACTGGGGCAGAGGCGAAGGCATGTTTCAACATTTTGAAGGCATTCTCTTGGTCAGCAGTCCAATTCCATGTATTCTCTTTTTTCAATAAGCGGTTCAGAGGTTCTGTGATCTTAGAGAAGTTTCGGATGAAGCGTCGGTAGAAATTGGCGAACCCTAGAAAGCGTTGAAGGTCTTTTAGTTTAGTTAACGACTTCCATTCGAGGATAGTTTTAACTTTGTCAGGATCCATTTCTATACCGCCAGGGGTAATGATTAGGCCGAGGTATTTCGTTCTCTTCGTTTCGAACTCGCATTTGTCGATGTCGATTTGTAATCCAGCATCGATGAGCCTTTGAACAACTTCGCGAACTTGTTTTCGATGATCTGTAACGTTCTCAGAGTAGATCAAAATGTCGTCTAGATACGCTGTGCAATTCTTATCCAGGAGATCAAAGAGAACATGATTGATGTAGTTCTGAAACGAGGCAGGAGCGTTGCAAAGGCCGAAGGGCATCACTAGGGATTCGAATAAGCCGAAGCGAGTCGTGAAAGCGGTCTTCCACTCGTGGCCTTCTGCGATCCGTAATTTATTGAACGCGGCGATGATATCCAATTTGGTATAAACCTTAGCATGGCATAGGGCGTCGAGGGTTTCTTTGATTAATGGCAGTGGATAACGGTTCTTAATAGTAACGTTGTTAAGTCCACGATAATCCTGGCAGATCCGAACGCCCCCTCCTGGCTTTGCAGCTAGGAGGAGTGGGGCGGCCGATCGGGAGCGGGATTCACGAATGAATCCTTTATTTAGATTATCATCGAGCCATTTGCGAACGACTTGGAGCTCAGCTGGGGACATTGGGCGGCCTTTGTTGTAAGGGGGCTCTTTGCCTGGCATTATCTCAATCTTGTGATCCCAAGAGCGTCGTGGCGGGAGCTCGTTGGCGAGGGAGGGTAGGAAACCGGTGAACAGATCACGAAGCCAGGACGGTAGCTTGCTTTGAATCTCTGTTGTAGGTGGCACAGGTCGATCGGTCTTTTCCATAAACTTCTCGATGTCGTCTTCTACGATACCGCGACGTAGTTGAATAGGATCGTTTGTTATTATACGGTGTAGCTCGCAAGCTCTATCCAGTTCATCCCAGGTTACTTTTGTAATATAGGCTTCCTGATCTTTACAGAATTGGATAAAGCTATTGGCTGTAAGGAACTTTATATTGCTCATTTCCTGTCGGATGTTTCGTAAGGTATCAATCGATTTCTCTGATGGGTCTGGTAACGGTGGGGTGCTTGGTAAGGGTAAAACGTTTTGGTTTCGTGGTGGCCTTTGTGTATTCTGGAGCCGGCAATGATCCGGGCCGGAGCTGCTTTTAGGATCAGCCGGTTTGGTATCATTCTGGCGCGGGTCTTAGCTTTCCTGTTAATTGAGTGATGTGGCTGCGGTTTTCATTGAGTGGCACGGGATGGATATGGGTTTATGCCTTGGGTTTCTCTCTACAGATGCTGGAATCGAGGTGACAGGTTCTAAAGTACGGATTGATCTTGGGGTGGGAGAGAGGGAGTTTTGAGACTTTCGTCAACGACTTCTTCGATGAAGGCTTGATATGGAGTCGAGGAGGTAGTTTTTCTTTAAGATAGACTTCCTGATAGGTATACTGGTGTCGGATTAAGCGCGGTATCCGCTGGGGTCGGCACGTCATTAGCGGTCGGGGACAACAGTCGCCACAGAGTTGACTGGGGCAACAATATCTTGAACAATATGTAGATGTGAAATTTTAGTGTCATTGCCGCCCAATCGATGGTGGGATTATGGCGTTGGAGCCATGGAAGGCCGAGGATCATAGGGTCCGCATCGGATAAGATTGGTAATATAGAATAAACCAGTTTCCTTATGATTATTGATCCGTATATCTAACAATACATATTGGGAAAGGACATCAGGAGGTTCTTCCATCTGCAAGTAACAGTATTTCGGGTGGTGAGGGAGGGGGGCGTGTAGGTATGCAAAGCTTGGAGACGAACTTTCTTATCAATGAACCCGTAACCTGCGGCGCCGCTATCTATTAGGCTAACGATGAGCGGGATATTACATTAGGCGCAAGGAAAATTTCCGTTGAAGATTTTTAAGAGATTTGCTATTCATTGATTCTAAGATACAAGGGATCTCTAGATATAACTGATCTCTTAACCCACAAAGGTAAATTTTCCACAAAGGACCTCGATTCGCGACTGTGAATCCGAGGTTAATCTTTTAACATGCCTGGCTTGAGGAATTGAGCTTCCCGCTCATCTGAGTGGACAGATCCTTCGAACAAATCCACTTAGATCTGCGCTACCAGTGGGGGCTGGAGAGGCGTATCGGAATGGTGCTGTGGTAGTTGGGGATGTATTTTGGTACAAGGGAGTGTAGTCGTTACGATAGGGTCCGGGGTTGTGATAGTGATTGTAACGGGGAAACGGTGGGTGTTTGGAGCGTATTGATTGGTAGTAGAAGGACGATTGGGGTATAGTGTGGTTCCTGAGTTGGTATTGTATTTTGCATCGTTGAACCGCTTTTCTTTACAATTGGTTTTGAATATGGCCGGGCTCCTTACAGTAAGGCACAGGCCAAGATCAAGGCATTGGTCTCCGAGTGTAACGTGATAGGGGTGCGCTGACTTTGGCGAACAGCGTCTAGCTGCATAGGATCATTGGAGGGATCGGGTGTAATAGTTGCGGAGTAGCAACGGGCTTGCTTTTCATTGAGGTTTCGATTGATCGCGGTTAAAATTAGGTACCTTGGTTCTTACGCTTGGTTATCGAGATGGGTTTTTTTCCTCCAAATCGTCGTAGATTCCTTGCCACCAGACTGTCCATGCGTCGATATCAGCCGCTGAGGGTTTATTAGGGCGATTGACCGAGGCATCGATTAGTTCTTGTGAGACCTTGAGTTTGAGATCAGCAACTTGTTGTTCGGCGGTTTTCTTGCATTTAATGGCAAGTTGCTTTGAACTTCAGGTAATAAAGTTACCAAATGGTGATCTTCTTCATCTTACACTTATCGTAATCCATAGAAGCTTTACGAGAAAGATCTAGGGTCTTGATATTGCTTGTTCAACTTCGTGCCAGATGCTTGCTACAGGTACGCCATCCTAAAGGCCAAAGATCGGAATCATGCGGGTTGTCAGTGATTGTATCAAAAGTGATTTGGTTGTTTGTATAAGCTGGACCGGAAAGTAAGCTAGGCAAGGAAATGTGAATCTTTTGAAATTCTGATTCGTTTTCGTAATCTGCGGTCAAGCAACGATTGACTGCGCTGCGGAAAGGCTGTGTATTGATCCTGGCGTTTTGCGATGTCTTGCTCGCTGCCACTGAAACTTTTCGGGGGCGGAGATATTTCGGCGGGGGCGGCGCTTGCGGGTTACTTGCGAATAGCAATTTTCAATATCTCAATTGTATCTTTCAATTCGTTGAATCTTTGATTGGGCATCGGCGGTCTGGGCTTCTGCTGCGGCGGCTCGGGTTTGTAGTGAACTTGTAATCGACTCGATCGATTCAAACACAGCTTGTGCAGCTGCGAAATGTACAGCGTTTGGATCGTTGAACAAATCTGTGAACGAAGAGACATCGGTTTTAACGGAGTTGAGAACATGGTTCAGGAAAAGGAACTGTGGGAATAGACCAGATGCAGTTGCTTGGTCGGCCATCTTTAGAACACTCTCGCAGTTGTAAACAACCTCGCAGAGCTCCTAAGTAACGGCGGCTAGGATGCGCGACGGGTCAGCGGTGGGCACGATCAACGCGATCGGGATATAACTTCGGTGGGATTTAATTTAAAATGAAGCTGTGATAGCTTCTATGATGATGGTACAAACTGTCAAGGTACGGGTAAAGACTTATATTGTACCATAAGGGTAGAAGAACTATGGAAGAGTGAGGCCCTACTTATAGGAAGTAGAGCGCGCTAGTATGCTGTGCCTGAGGCACGGAGATCATGTAGTTGGCGCCGTGACAACGGGTCACAAATTCAATTCTCTCTATGTGATCTTGTTCTACGCTACACACATCAATTCCAACTCTATCACTTGACTACTATCTGGCTCTTCTTCTTCAGTCTCTCTTCTAATTCTTCAATTGGACGTTTACGTGGTCGTCCTCGTGGCTTTTTCTCCTTAGGTTTTTCCTCCGCCTCACGTACCATTTTCAGTACTTCCTCACTACTAAAGACAAATTGACCTTGTAATTTGACTCTTTTGCCTTTAGTTCTCTTCTTCGAGTCTCAATTACCTCCTGAGCATCAGCGAGCTGTTTCCGAAGTAGGGCTATCTCAGCATTTGAGATTCTACAAGCCTAGTCATTCTCTTGGCATATCGACGAGTTGGTGATGCAAGAGAATCATTATCTGCTAGAGCTTTATCAAAGGT